>OX336419.1:921431-1138931 GCA_946903255.1 Schistosoma spindalis
TACTAATAAAGAAGTAAATATGAATGCATACATAAATATAATGTTGAAATTAATCTAGCTTCAAAATGCTCTGGTACGGCCGGAGGTCAGGAGAATTAAGTCTCTACCGTCAGCAAAGTCCTACTCACTGCCTTCTCGTGGCATTACTGTTGTTTACGAAATTAAGAGGACAAAAACTGAATATCCAAAGCTTTAACTGAGTTGGTGAAAACGAAGGGTTCACCTAGAGGAGTTGAAAAATCCTGATTTCAAACTAATGGCGCATAGCAGCTTTAGGGTCATCAAGAAACAAATAGTGTATAAATCAATTATTTGTCACTGACTACTATGGGACTGCATCTCTTTACATTGTTCCACTACTTTGTAGATCAGACCTTTAAGTCGAAGGCTTCGAGTGTTAACTCTCTTAAGAAAACAACCTGACCAGGTTTGAGCACGCACCAGCAGTATCACAGCCCCCCCACACACACACAAACCAAGTGACTTGCATGACACATACACATTCGATGCTCCTTTGTATCAATATTTAAATAAATCAATAAATAACCTAGTAACACAGAATAAAATTATCTTTAACATGAAACCATTTCAAAATGTATAGTAACTTACCAATTTCTTCGAATGGTTATTATTTCTTTTAATGATTTAATATTTTATCCAAAGAATTCACAAACAACAACAACAACAACAAAGAGATTGTTAACTGCACACACATGTACACATAAACATATACACAAAATCAATCAATCAATCAATAATCGATATGTTTATGTTTATTTTCACACACACACACACACACACACAAGAATAATTTTTTGTTTGTTTATTTGTTACGGGACTATAATGTTTTATTAATTATGTAATCAAATGTTAAATGAACTTTTGTAAGTTTGATGTAATTCGTATATGTATATATTATTAAATGGTGAGTATAGTATAGTGTAGTATGGTATAGTACAGTATGGTATAATATAGTGTGATATAGTATGGTATAGTATAATGTAGTATAGTATACAAACCTTGTTGACAAGTTGACAAAAGAAATAAATGAATCAAGTCAAATATATATGTATATATATATATATATTAGTAAAACATAATTTTATGTTCTATACTGACCTACTCTATTAATCGAATCAATTAAAATTTTTAAAAAAATGTTTTTTTCCTTATTTTCTTTGAATTAAGAATTAGATTTAACCAACTGGATTTACATATAATATTATTGGTCTTATATATAAGCATATCTAATATAACAGTTAGACATATCTATATATATATATATATATATATATATATATATATATATATATATATATATATATGTATATATACTTATGCACGTTATTTGTATCTGTGCTTATTCAACTATAATAGGTCTGCCCCCTCCCTCAAGCTAAACGTTGGGAAACGGAGATAATATAATCACAGTAATTATAAAAATTATTAGTATTACACATAATATGAATAAACCGTTCTGAATATAAATATTGAGTATATGATAGTCTGTATTATTGGCTAAGGTTAGTTTATGTTGGTTAGACTATGAGTGAGTACAAACACATATACATTATGTTCATTTCCCTATATGTTTGTATATATATAGATATATATCCGCCTAAGTGTGTTACTATGACATCATGGTATATAAGTATGATTTTAATATTTATGTCTTAATAACCTATAAATTGACTATACAGGATGAACATCTTGATGAATGCTTGTTTTACTTCATTATTCATCTTGAATAAAATTAAACTTTATTCAAGATGAATACTACTACTAACATTAGTAGTAGTAGTAGTAGTCATAGTATTACTCTACTGTTTATTCAACGAATGAAGTAGAACAGTTTAATAATGAATGAGAAATGACATATCTAGAATATACAACAAACAAATATACAAAATGGTAGAGAAGATTTGTAGCTCAGGTGGATGATTTTTATGGAGTTTTGTTCTCTGAGCAAACCATCCAGCTTAGAGAACAAAATATACAAAATATATAGAATAGGGATAACTTATGTACACATATATGATTGTATATTTCATTTTGTAATAAGAAATTAATATTAGTTATAAAATAGACAGATAAGATATTGGAAATGAAACTAATACACAAATGATGTAATCATTTCATTGTATAACACGAATAGAATAACAGTATATAAATAATAATAAGGTTTACAATTGATTGATCACTAAGGGGTAATCAATGCTATGTAATTACAACTACCCTTTATTCCCAGACAGTAGGAATGGAACATTGAAGTAGGTCGCCCAACTCTAGCTGAAATTCAAAAGGCTATAGCTAATCTGAAACGAGGAAGGGCAGCTGGTCCAGATGGATTGACTCCAAAGGTCTTTAAGGATGGTGGTCTAGTTTTAGCGATTAGGTTGACTAATATTTTAGCTAAAATCTGGGAGTTAGACGTTCTTCTATATATTACCAACACTGAATTAACTACTTCTATGAATCCGGTGTTCATTTTGTTGTGCTAATGCGGTATAGCTACTTGGACAGATGCATATACGTGCCTGGTCCCACGTTGCAGCTGACTGACTGACTGAATTTCAGATCCTACTTAATGTAGATCGAATCCTATCGAACAAGTTGTAATGTGGCCAAATGTCTAAGTAACTCGATATTGCTCGAACTATGTTGAAATAAGATGGTGGTTGGAGGTAGTCGACACTCGTTAGCAAGAAGTACCAGTATTATTCTTGGACAAACTGATGCTCCCTGACGGATTCGATCCCGTGTCACTCAGCTTCACAGTCAGAGAGGTTACCACTGGTCTATCAAGGCCACGACTAATCTCTTATAGGACTCAACTGTATTTACAATGGATTGATCACTAGGTGGTAATCAATGTATATCAGGTCCTTCTAAGTACAAATCAAATCTTATCGAACAAGTTGCAATATGGTCACAAGTCTAGGTGATTCTACATTGCATGCACTATGTTGAGATAAGATGGTGTTTGGAGGTGATCAGCTGGTTTATTAATAATGTCATCTCTGTTTATTTTGATTTGGACAATTGTATTTGATTAATTATGGGAATATCTTGGTTTTTTGTGTAACGAAACGTTAGAATCGACACAGATTTACTTATATTTGGATGTAACATAAACACTTGATTATCTTCATCCTAGAATGCAGTTGTAATACAAAGTTGACAAATAATGAAACTGTATTTCATATTTTAAGATGAATAGTAGCTAGCATTGAAATCCAGGACACTTGTTTCGTCCTGTTTGAGACTCGTCAACTGGATGTACAGTCATCGCAGAGTTAATGTTCACTCCGGGATTTAAGGTAATATCAAGACAATACACAGAGTATGCATATATGCCATTAAGAGATTGATCAATTGAAGTCCTAAGTATCAGTGGGAAGATACAAACAAACGATTAAAAAAATGTATATTATAGCTTACAGTAAGAACTAACCATAGTTAGACAATCATTAAAGATTGGGAAACAGTGAATAACTCTCTAGTCGTAGTAGAACCACATTCTAATCTAAAACAGTTCAATAGTGCACACAAAATAAGTCAAAATGGAAAAGACTGAAAATCTTTTTATCACATGGTGAGTGTGATGATTTCAGATTAACGAGTCAGATGTAATAAGCTGATGTCAATCAAAAATGTAATAATCTCCACAACCTCACACTGATTATTACCATGTGCTCACTAGTGACTAGCTTCATGAGGGAATTCTTGGAGTTCTAATGAGAAGCTGTGACCAGTGAAGCTAATCCTTATCGGGTAGAGACAGGTATCTATCCCAGTACAAATGATTGATTGAAGTTAGACACTAACACCGTTCGATCTAGAAGTTAAGCGTTCGTGCGCTAGACTCAAGTCCATGGGTTCGAATCCCTCCAGCGAGATCGTTGATACGCACTTCTAAGGAATCCCACAATAGGATGAAACGGCTTTCACTTTTAAGATGATTGTAAAGAATATTCAATATAAGTTTCAAAAGTATTGAAATAAAATTACCAACTAAAAGTGTAATGAACAAGAACACACCTCGGCACAATCAACTGTAATTGAGAAACACAATTACAGAATGTCTTAGTAAAATTCGAGATCCATAGAGTAAATACTTCATTTACAAAATGTCAACCAACTATCTCAGACTTGATTGCACCTTCATTTCCATATCAATCATTCTCTGTTCTCATTCTCTTCTTTTCCTTTGATCTTCTTAAACTCCAGACATTTCATTTTCGATTGATAATATATACTACTTATATCGGTTGATATCAGTAGCATGTACTATAAAGAAAACTATTGAACTACTAAATAACTATAGGATTAATGAGAAAATGTTTTACATTAGTTACAGACTAGTCAGTAATGTATCGGTAAGAAAGTACAAAAGCTCACATATTATAGAGCATACAAATCCCTTTGAGACTTCGGATAAGTCTTGTTAACAAGTTTTAACTAACGGAAAACCTTAGTTTTGTTATAACTTATGGCCTATGTTGTCCTGTTAATGTATAATGTGATGATACCGCCAATTAGAGAACAGTGATTTATCGATAGGCCCAATGACGTGTAAACTCTTACGAGCAGTCTAGAGTCCTTATTGATCCTTCTTCCTGACTAGCCCATTCAGTTAAGTCCAGAACACCAATCTCAACCTCTGCAATATGAATCATTTATTTCAAACATACTGGGTTTATATATACCAGCCAAACAGACCACATCATACCATGAAATGGGAACGAAAATTTGCACAAGATTTAGCTAAATGTGGCTGTGAATAATGGGGGTAGTAACTGAGAGACAGGGCATAACTCAAGAATGGTATATCAGATAATAATAATTCATAGGTCAAAATAAAGCTTATAATAAGAGGGACATGAATATGCAGATAGTTTAGTTATTTAACAATGATACGGCAAAAAATATACGCATAGTATTGATTCATAAATGGATTCTTACAGTTACCATTCATTATTCTCATCGGGAACATGACAAGTTTAACAGAGTTATATTGACTTTCTTTACCTAATTCATATGGTAATCATGTATCATTATGAATATGATAACATAGATTTAATTAACATTTTTCAACTTTACCTTTTAAAGGTTATATTTACTAACCAATTCACCTGGTATAACAATGATTTATAATTATCAATGGCAAGGTTGGATGAACATGATAGGATCAAATAAATTGAGTACAGGTTGAAAAGTTAATCCTAATTGAATTGAATCTAGTTATTTATTTACTCTGATGAAGTCATTTATATTAAGTTACAAAACATCAGTGTATACAATTTTTCCACTTATTGGGATATAACTAAATTATATTTCAGTAGTTGAAATCATAAGTCAATTGAATTTAGGTAAACATGGAAAACCTGGAAGAACTGGACGACCGTCTTGTCCTATTGTGAGACTTTTTAGCAGCATATATCAAAGATCCTGCCTGGCGATCTATCGGTATCGTGCGCGAACCATTCGATGTCGGTTCAGTGATGTGGAGGTTAAGCGTTCGCACGTGAAAACGAAACTCCTGAGTTTCAGTTTTGCATGCTGGATCGTGAGTGATCATTGTCAAGGAATCCCGTACCACGATGAAACAGCCATTCAGTACTTTTAGGTTTTCGACAGTGGTCTAGCCATCAATCCAACTGTTAAAATTATAACTTTATTGTTTTGTGGTGCTAAGCTATCAGCTTAAGGTCAATAGTGATGATCAGGTGTGTAAATCAACAAATTAGAGACAATTAGTTACAGATTAGAAGTAGAATCCTAACTGATGACTGGACACGTGATATTCGGTCAGTGAATTCTGAAGAAATAACATATGTGATCATGTGAGTTATCAGTGAAAAACAGGAAGCTGTTACTCACCTCCCAGTCAACTGGTATACTCGACAATGGTGACAAACCACGTTTCCTACCGAAATACTCCCATTCGACCATGCGTTTACTATCTCTAATCACTGTCTTCATGTGGCTGGTGTTGCTTTTTCCAGAGTGAGATGACTGAAAAACGACTGTCTGGGCTTGAAACTGGATGGTGGATATAGACCATCTAGTTAGGTGAGTTGGATAAACTTTATTTTCAAATAATGTTTAACATAGGCTCCATGATCTTGAGGAAACAAATAGTGTATGAGCCATATGAACCCGTTAGCGAGAGCAGTTCTGCTATATTTTAGTGATAACTGATCCCCTTCGATCTGAGGATGCATAGCGACCACTTGTATTTAATCACAGTTACCTCCGAAGGATTGCTCTCATCTAGTATTAATACTCTTTCAGTAAATCTGTGTATTGGCAGTGTTTACTCAGTTATATGTCACCACGCTAAAATAGCAGCTTTGGTGACATATTCGTGTGCTATGAATGTCACTCCGAAGACTCTTACATTTTACACTGTTTTGCGATAGTAGGACTGAGTGGTAGATATGGAGAGTTAGATAGTTTATGACATATAGCATAAGTATGGAATAGATGTAGAGAACTGATATCTATCAGTTCATCAAGACACACTGATTAGGGTCATAGAGGTAATACAATTTGTTAGGTCGGAATATCATCAGATATGGTCAGTCACAATTCATCTTTATGTTCTTATGATACACATCATAAAACTGGGAAATTTTTCTTAACTGTATTTCTAACTAAAGTTGATTCGAATGCTGTGGGGTCGGATCGTAAATGTACTCTGTTGAGGAGTCTCATACTAAAACGAAACAGTCATCTAGTGCTGTCAGAGTTTTCATGGTGATCTGACTTCTCTGGCAATGGTTGTAGGCACGTGGCCATGTGTGAGCATTTGTAGAGGGAGAGCTAACTCTCCCCACCCTCGACTATATCAGGGAATTTAGGGGATGTTACGTAAAATTTATACATATGAAACAATTAATACTTGATACATTTAACGATTTCTTTTTTGCACTAACCATCTTTTAACATTCTGAATATCATGCAAAAACATTTACATGATGAACGATAAACTCATTCATCTTTGAATTACACGCAAATCTCTTTTAGTAGTATTCTTGACTGTGATTGACTTGTCACAATATCAAAGTTTAACCTCATTGATAGACAGGATAGAAGATCCAGGTTATTTGTGAAGTCCAAAGCGTTTAGTTACATCCATCCTGTCTATTTCATTCCATACTTCTCCTCAGATGACAATGTCTTAATAATCCTGTCAACCACCAGAATAGATAGGAGGGATGAGAGTAAGTAGACTTGTCTGACGCTATTCCTTGCTTGGAATTCACTTATCCTCTATGGATCACTTTGCAGTGTAGTCCGTCGTATGAATTCCGGATGACGTCGTAGATTTTTTCAGCTACACAATACACAGTGTCGAAGAAGGTTCCATGAGATCCTTCTATTCACGCTGTCAAACGCCTTCTCATAATGAAGGAAGTTGTTGTATAGTGACGAATTTCATTCAATTGAATATTCAACAATGATCCGTAATGTCACGATTTGGTCTGTGCATGACCGATTCTTTCGGAATCCGACCCGTTAATCTTGTAACTAGACGTCTACTGAATCTTTCATCCGATTCGGCAACACTCTGTTAAAAACCTTTCCTGGTAACAATAGTAGTGTGGTATCTCAGTAGTTAGCTCACACACTTGCCCAAATCTTTTTCCTTTGTTATCTTGATGAGGCATCATTTTTTCCTGTCTGTCGGCACTTGTTCCACCTCCTAAATCTTCCTGAATCGAAGATTGAGCATATTTGCAGTTAATTCTATATCCGATTTCAGTAATTCAACTAGTATATTGTTAGGTCTTTCTGCTTTCTCACTATTGATTTGTTTAATGACTATCCCAATTTCTTCGATCGTTGGTGAAGTGACATCTATAGGAAGGTCTATGTATGCTGATTTGGTGTCCAATAGATTCAATGGAACTGGTGCATTCAAAAACTTTTCAGAGTACTTTCCTCACTTATTCTACGATTGTTGGAACTCACTAATTGATTAGATTCATTTGTTCTAAACTAATCGTTCTACTTCTCAGCTTATATACTCTTCTTCTATTTCTTGTTTACTTCTATGTATACAATATATATGTATATATGTTAATCTCACTAAACATAATCTTTGTATTCTCCTCCCCTCTCTCTTTGTTAGTCCATACAATGATAAGATACTCAGTAGAGGAGATGTAATATAAGATGATAACTCATGTAAAATTGATCATTCAATTTAATTAGATTATTCATTATTATATCTTGTTTCTCTAGTTTATTTGTTTGTTTTTTCAAAAAAAGAGATAATGAAATAAACATAGAAATGAACAACAACAAAACAAGAATGAATATAGACCTGTAAACAATTCATTAATATCAAATATAAAATGGTGGTTGGAGATAGTAAACAAGAAACCCTTGAACAGGGTTTCATGCTATTTAACACTTGTCTGCAAGATGTACCTGGATTGTTCTTGAAAGAACTGATACTTTCTGACAGATTTGATCTTGTGTCAACCAGATTGACAGTCAGAGACGTTACCATTGATCTATCCGAGCCACGACTGATCTCTTGTAAGACTGAGATGTATTTACAATTGACTGATAACACAGGGGTGATCAATGTCATATGTGTCAGGTCTTTCTTAGTACAGATCGAATCCTGTTGAACAAGTCGAAATGTAGCCACTAATCTAAGTGAATCGACATTGAGTGCACTATATTAAGATTAGATGGTGGTTGGAGGTAGTCAATAGGAAACCCTAGACTCGGATCTCGTGCTATGTAATACTCGTCAGCAAAGTGTATCTGTATTATTCTTGAACGAACTGATACTGTCTGACAGATTCGATCTTTTGTCACCCAGATTGACAGTCAGATATATTACTATAGGGCAATCCGTGGCGCGGTCAATCAATTGTAAAGATCAGATATAATTTATATTTCCTTTGATAAATTTCAACAAATATAGAACTTTAGGGGTTAAGGATATTGTTAAGTTTTTAATTGAAATCATGAACCGACTTAGTGGTCCAATAGGTTAGACGTTCGCGCGCGAAACTGAAGACCCTGGGTTCGAGTCCCACGGGCGGGATCGTGGATGCGCATTGCTGAGGAGCCCAAAAATAGGACGAAACGACCGTCCAGTGCTCTTAGGTTTTCAATGGTGGTCTAGCATCAATCGGTTCATGATCTCAATCAAAATCACAAAAGTATTAGAATGATTTTCAAGTTAGAGTGAAAGAAATTTATTAATCTGTTTCAAATGGATAAAAATAGTCAAAGTGGAAACTAGGGATCTAGATTTTATGTTAGTTGATATTTGTTGACGAGACATATCAGTACCTAAATAAGAACTGAGATACTTCCTATAGAGTTAGAACCAGTTAGTATTACTTCATATCGATCGCTACTGAATGACTAATCAGAGCAAACCTGTTATTCATGCAAGAAGTCAATTGAGACTAGAATCGTGAATAGTGAATATTTCTCAAACTATGAAAGATGGTGAATAGGACTCGAACTCTATAAAAAGCATCAGTTCTATCAAAATTATAAATATGTTTTGTTGACTAGTGTCTACTAGCATAAAACTTCGGTTCCGTAAGGTTTCCTACTGACTAATTTCAGCCACCTAACATCAAGACATACTTTATGTGATTTTAAATTACTCATACTTATGACTACATTGTAACATAATCAATGAAACTATGCCAGGACTAAAACATCGGATAAACCTGATATCGGTCATTACTTAGTGAAGTGCCAGTTGTAAGTTTGGATTTATATCTTTATCAAAGTAAAGTGTTCACAAAGATTATCACTGTTCATTTATTAGATAAATGGACACAAATAACATATCGACCAGTCACCGGAATCAATAAAACGGAATGAATTCTATAGAATCAGATAGGGGTTTTGTGGATATTATAGTAATTTAATAGTTGAGTTCATGAGTCAATTGAAGCTACACCACCATAAAAAACCTGAAAGCACTGGATGGCCGTTTCGTCCAAGTATGGGACTCCTCCACAGTGGGCATACACAATTCAACCTCGCGAGATTCAACCTCAGGACCTATCAGTCTGTTGTGAGTTAGTAACTCACTGATGACAATGGTGGAAGGTGGCTCAATTTCGTGGAATAATTGAAGTTAGACATTAACACTATTTGTTGCTGGCTCAGTGGTCTAGATGTTAGGCGTTCACGAGCGAGACCGATAGGTCCTATGTTGGAATCTCGTGGGGGGATCGTGGGTACGCGCTGCTGAAGAGTCCTTTACTGGGACGAAAGGGCCTTCCGGTGCTTCCAAGTTAACCATGATCTTCCAGTTCATGAACTCTAGTATAAAATTATATAGAAGCTATAGTAGATAAATTCATTCAACCTTTTTTGAGTATCCATAAATATTCACTCATAAGATTTATTTTCTATCATCTATCTATTTTCTATCACACTGTTGGAGACGTTAGATCCCCAGAACTCACTTGAAAAAGGACCTAAGTTTGTAATTTTATTTAGAAAATGTGAATTCCTTGTTTTCGAGCCAAAACCACTCTGTCACCTTCATGTCGTATTTCCTACTTGGGGAATATCTTAAATGCTATTGGTTTGTTGTGTCTTTTAGTATGCTATTTTATAACTCTCTTCAAGGACGGTTTTGTACTGTATATATACGTTTTGATTTGTGTCTGTTGTTATTGTTCGTACTTCTGGCTTTTTGTGGAATATACTTTCTCGTTCTGACTTCGATTTTTCTCTCTAGTTAGCGAGGCTGGGACATAATAAAATAGTTAGTTTATTGATCTTTGGTCACAAGTCTTTGTTCCATTCACAGTCTATGTAAACTCGTGATAGCTTCAAACCTAGCACATACTACCACATTCATAACATCACTCATTTGGTTATCAGTAAGAAATCGTGGAGATTGTTGAATTGTATTGAAATTATCAACCGATCTGAATTAGACCATCGTATTTTCAATGGTTAATCTTAATGAATATGATCGTCTTTTTCCTCGAATGATTCTCTGTCAATGAGAAACCTTTAAACAGATTGATGAATTCAGTATCTTTTGTTTTAAATTAAAATTGTTCCTTCTTTATACAAATTAATATCAAATAATTGATGATAGAATTCATCAAGACTACTAGACCTATATTTTCCGCTAGTTCTGACGCATCATTGAGGTTGTTACTTCTATCGAAGCGTCTACTTGACCTGATTGAGATACGCGCGAAACCGATGTTCCAAAACAACGATTTGTCTATAATAGCGGTTCTTTATTGAATAATACACAAATTTTATTTACATACCTCAACTTGTGAGGTGTCTGTGGTGTTTAAACGCGTCCTTCAAGTATAAAGATAAAAGGCTTCGATAGTACAAAGGACAGCTGTGTCTAAATTTGATAGCAGTTTATGAACAACCGAAACCCGAACCAAGAGCAAAACAATATGGAAACTGTTGCGTTGAAACAAATGCACGAAACTGTGGATAAACGTTACAGTGATTAAGGTACAGTAATTATAATGATAAATACAATGATAAGTACAATAAACGTCATAAATATATGTGAATAATTCAGAATAATACAATACGACTTGCGTTACAACATAGGTGCAAAATTGTTGGAAATACAATTGCTTACTGAATGTAAATAAGTAGTACAAAACAATATACAAAAGAGTAGAAAGGAAACGAGTAGGAACAATGTAAGCAAACTTAACAGAGGTATACACAAAATCTTAAGAAGACTGGAACTTCCTTTATTATTTAATCTCAGGTCATATCAATTCATAATGTCAGACATTACAACCAAACTGTTCAGGTACCTCCACTGACATTTTGTAGGATCTCAGTTTCTTAGTTGAAATACACATACCACGGTAAGATTGAGAAAGACATCAGTGACTAAATTGGTTGATAATCGTTATACTTTATAATTTGAATAAATTCGACAATATAGATCTCTGGATTTCTATTCATTAATTACATAGTATTTTTACGATCCACAAATAACGGACGATTCCAGATTTAATCTCAGTCATGGTTGTAGGACAAAATTTCTACCCGACTATCATTGGTTGAAATAAACTCTCCTATTGCAATCAGCCTATATTGCAAGATAGCTTAGGATAATAAATTTATTAGAGTGTTGACCAATGGACAAAATTAGTAAGCTAACAGCTAACTGATTTCTGTGATACCTCTATAATAATGGCTATAACTGTTAATCACACATCAATACAAGTGTAATGAACTACAATTTAGGTGAAGAATAACAATTTAATGTTTGATGCAAAATCACACAGTGATTTAGTAATATACTGTATTTATACGTTCTTTGAACAGCTTCTTTGTGTTGTTCTTTACATACTCCACTATTCTTCTAATTCTATTGTTATTTCGATTGCTCTTAAACTACCTTACAGTTCCCTAATGAGAAGCTTCTTTGATTATTCATTTTGTATAGTTTCATCAATTATGTATTGATAAGCTTAAATGACCTAAGATAAAGGTCAAAACACAAACATTTCACCATCCAAATTCATGTCATCAACCAGATCATTTAGAATTGTGCTTTAAAGTGGACAAATGTCAATTGAAAACATAATTGATTGAATTGAAATATTAGAAAATAACATTATAAGCTGAGATAACGGCAGCTAGCAATGGAATCCAGGAAGAGCGTTCCACCCTATTTGAGACGCGTCAGATGAATGTACCTACATCTCATAGTTAATATTCACAACACCACACAAACTCAGTACCGTTCACTTCAAACACTATCTTGTTATTCACTTTACTACTAAGTTCTTAACTGAAGAGTCCAAAATAGGACGATACGCGTGTCCTGGATTCCACTGCTAGCCACCACCATCAATCATCTCTCTCATTATAATGATTATAACTTAATTCAGAATTGAGGCAATCCACACAGGATACACATATGCTAATAGTAGACTGATCAATTAGTCGTAAACATCAATAGCAGGATTCAAATAAACTTATCCAAGTAGACTGCTAAACTTCAAAATGCCTATTTCTTAATGTAAGCAACACAAATGGTGTCGCTATGGTCTGATGAAAGATGTGGTAATGAGATTTCAGCCTTTAACAATAAATATACTTGACCTAATGTGAAAGTCTTGAAAGTGTTCAGATTACAATTTAATTTAAATGACCTCGACATTTTGATTGATTAATGAAACAACCAATTGTGATCTTTATATTGGAATTGACTAAATTATAAGCTGAGAACACCATTTGAATATATAAGATTGACTGAATTTTATTATTTATTGGGAAAAGATAATTATCATAGTTTGAAAAACACTTCCAGATGTAATTATAAGCAGGGTTAGAGAGTGACAAACGTTGAAATTCAGGAATCACCAGCTAGATATATCTGTAACCAAGTCAACGTTCACTTCGGGACTTAAACATGACACCAATCGTTTCAAGCTCAATAGAGTTATCCACATTGCTATTAAATGCGGATGGTCTTCGGTTTGTATAATTAGATCGGGAAAATTACTTAATTCAACTTGAGCTACTCACTAATATTAAGTAGTTTAGAATTGAATTGAGAAATAAATATTAGGTATAATAATAAATCCATCAATATGCTTTCTACATGGTAACCAAATCTTTATTGTTACACCAAAAGTGATGAATTTATCGTCAAAATATTTTAATATAGGTAGGAATCATGAGCTAGCTAGTTATGCAACAAAACATCAAGTCTACGGTGGCCGTTATTCAATATAAACCTTAAATTACGTAAACTGCTCGATCGGACAAACGTCACTAGATAACGCCCAAACGGTGTATTATTCAGAAGGCGACTACGAAGCGTTGATTACATTTATTATTACACCACGCACAGATAACCAAAATTACAGGTACACTAAGCTAACATGAAAGTGTTATAACTTGTGAGTCGAATGCTACTTTTTGTATCTGGTCGTCGCTGATTGTTATATCGGAATCGCTGATCACTTATACTCGGGACGAAGGGACCTCCACAATTCCCAAGACGCGAAAGTAAGAATAAAAAGACTGCTATAAGAGAAGGTTTACTAACCCCAAAACACTATGATGACGACGACGATCTTAGTCGAAAATACACTCATTTATATATTGATTGTACACCCATTTTGATTAATAATTAGAATGAAATTACATCACACATCGGCGAGAATTCTGTATACTGATTGTCTTGGCTCTTTTTTCCACCTGGTCGTCAATTGTTATATCTTGTTAATGTTTTCCAAAATCCCCGTTGTCGGTTGATACTTTATCTTGAAATCATAGCCCAGCAGTGTAGTTGCACATCGCTGTAGACGGTTTGCTGTATACATAGGGATACCTTTTTTAGATCCAAAAACTGTCAGTAGCCGTTTATAGTCTGTGAGTAAGGTGAACTATCTGCCAATACTTTGTAAACCTCAGACTCGACATCTACGGCAGCTACAAGCACCTCTTCTTGTTTTGCAATCAATCTTGAGAGGTCATCTGCCTGTCCGAAAAGCAAGCGGGTGATCATGCGAGTGAACAGAATGAAAATGTACATATATATGCATAATGAAATAAATCAATCAGCAGTGCGAATCCACGAGTCCTATACTAGGACGAAACAGCCTTCCAGTGCTTCCAGCTTTTCTATGATGGTCTAGCTTCAATTTACTCATGATTTCAACTATTGAAATAACATTATATTAAAAACATTCAACTTTTTCATCAGTACAAAGGGTTGCTATGTAAGATGCGTGTTTCTATGTCAGTTGGATTTATTTTTGAACATAAACTCTTACAAGTTAAATCATATATGTGTATGTGTATCTCTCACTTTATCAGATTTGAATCAGGTAATCGGTTGGTCTGTTTTAATGATATAAATATTCGGTTATGTAATAATTTATTATCTCTATACTGATTAAGGTATAGTTATTCTATTCTAAACATCAGTAACCCTGATTGATATGTTGCACAAGCCATAAGCTATCTGGATCCAGTAGCTAAACGGACATGACAACAATGTTTGAAGCGGTCGGTAGTGAGTATGAGTTCTGGAGTGAATATCAACTCTGGGATGCATATACATTTAAATAAGATGCAAGAAGCATTCTAGATCCAATTACTAGATTATAAGTTGATAATCTTATGAAAGGATCTGTTATTCAATTATCTGATATTATTATTCTCAAAATATCAAATATACATCTTTGATCTTATTCAGTTTATCATAGAATTATTATTTCGATTAAGGTGACATTCATTGAAGAACTTATGATATTTTTCAATGTACTATTATTATTATTATTTTAACACATAGGTATTGGTACAAGAAAGAACCGAATACATATGCGCCATACAGATCTCAATTGATTTGTGTGAGGGCTGTGATACTGCCCGGGTGCCAAAACCGAAGCAGGTAGTTTTCTTAGGGGGCCACACCCAGAGCCTTTGACCTGAAGATCTGATCCACAAGGCAGTGGAGCATCGTATAGAAATGCAGTCCCATGGTAGCCGGTGACCAACAATCGGTTCATACGCCATTTGTTCCCGCAGGATACTGGAGCCCATGTGCACCATTGGTTTGGGATCCGGTTAAAGCGCCGGATATTCGCTTTTCGTCCTCTCAGTTTCGTAAACAACACCCCCGCCACGAGAAGGCAGTGAGTAGGACTTCCGTGGCAGAGGCTATATACGCGTGGCCATGTGAGAGCATTTCGAGAGGGAGAGCGGACTCTCCTCACTCTCGGCCGTACCAGGGCATGTAAGTCGTCAACGACTTCATGAATGATGAGTTTCTTTCTTTTTGTTCAATTCCATCAATTAATGAAGGGTAGAATTATGCTTCATTTATACACGAATTAATCAAACTAATTTTTTCCTTCCTGATAAACATAAACAGATAACCATCATTAAATATTTCATTTATTATGTGAGGACGGACCACGGGTGAATTCGAGGAAGCTGTAAGAGGTTCAGAAGGAGCCGAAGATATTCCATCTAATCACCTTTTGGAAGAATATTCTAGAATTCCTACGTGTAGCTTCCCGATTAGACAATACAAATAACCCCCTGTATACGGATTGGAGGACTGTAATGATGATTTCGTTGTTACTAAAAACTATAAATACCTAACAGTTTAGTATCATAATTGACACTGTCTGGAATAACATTCCTTTCACTAGTCTTCTATCTTCTCATTGTGACTTGGAAGGGTTCTGACGTTCTAGTGCTCAAGTTATACGCGGTATAACAAGCAACAACTATCTAGATATAACATATTATTACAGGTTTTATCTGAATTACTGTCTTCATAATCTCTGAAATGTTGAAATCATTCATTGCATGCTTTATAATAGACTAGTTCACAAACACATAATCTCCCTGACTAAACACTAAGAACCTTCTTGAAGTTTTAAATTTACCCGCTTTGTGAGAACACTATTATTTTTCCACCCGACAATCTCTGCATAGTTGTGCCCTTTTGATTACATAATCGTACCCAAATGCCCTTATATAGCCGAGGGTGGGGAGAATCAACTCTCACTTTCGAAATTCCCTCACATAGCCTCGCGTAAACAGCCACTGACAGGGAAATTCTACTCAATGCCTCGATAACGGGATGGTGTTCACGAAATTGCGAGGACGAAAAGCGAATGTCCGGAGCTTTAACCGGATTGGTAGATATCCAGGATCCACCTAGGGGAGTTGGGAAACCCTGATTACAAACCAATGGTGCACATAGGGTCCAAGATCCTGATGAAACCAATAGCGTATGAACCTATTGTTAGTCACCGGCTATCATGGGACATCTTATGACGTTGCTCCACTGCCTTGTCAATTAGACCTTTAGATCAAAGACTTCAGTCTGGGCACCAGGACAGTGTTACAACTCACACACAAATCAAGTGAGTTACGTGGCGCTTATGTATTTGGTGCCTCCGTGTGCTAATATTTATGTGTTCAAACAAATAAGAAGACTGAGAAAGTGGTAAATCTAACTGACAAAATCCTCCAAAATTGGGACGAAACACAATACATCTATATAAAACCATAGCTAGATAGAAGCTTAATGATTGTATCATACAAAATAATCAGTTTATTTAAATAAGAAAAATACTAATAAATATGTATATACAAGTATAATTGCTAGATCGATGTATATATATATATATGCCCAATCCTACATTGTAACTGACTGATTGACTAACTATTTTAAAGAAATCAAATGAATATTGTTACTTTATTGATCATTTGTTTTTATTTGATTTTAATTTATTCACTTTTTTCAATAATTGAATTTTAGCATATTTTGTTTTAATTGGTTGTTCAAAACGAGTTATCTCTTGTTCATCACTATCACCATCATTATTGAAACGATCTATTATGTCATGATCATTGGGTTCATTGTTTTGATCATTATTATTCAATGTGTTTCTTGTTGAAATAATACCCCAACCAATAGATTTAGTTAAACGTTGTTGTTCTACTGATTCTAATTTTGCTTTTTGTTGAAGTTGATGTATTTTAACTAAAGATTTCCATGTTTTACGTGCAGCATTAATACCAGCTTGACCAGATGTATCTAATAGCGGAGTAGGATTGTGTTTATTTGATATGGTTGATATTTCATTGATTTTTGACTCATCACTTGATAATGAAGAATTAGAGATATTACTATGTTCATCTTCATCAGAATTAGTATAAGCTTCAATTAATTCCTCATTCATCATTGGATCGAAATCGGTTAGGTTATTGTCTACATTACGATAACTTTCAAGCTGGGATCGAATAGTCTGAATTGGAAAAATTGAACAATAGACAGCGAAAAATATTTCACTTACAAGTCGATTATACCAAATGTCAGTCAGTCAGTCGGTCAGTAACAACGTGAAACTTCGTACGTATGTACGTACATCAGTTCGAGTCGCCATACCACATTAGCAAAGAGATTCAGTTATCGATTCAAATCCCGTAGTGGTAGACGTAGTGAAAGTATAAGTAATGGTAGAGAACATACTGATTAATACAATAACTATTAGTTCGATAGCTTCTATGACTCATATTTACCAAATACAGATTTACGTATAAGCCTATTTAATTGCTATAACGTAAAGAAGTCGGTCAGTCAGTCAGTCAGCTGAAACGTAGGACCAGGCACGTATATGCATCGGTCCAAGTTGCCATACCGCATTAGCACAACAAGATGAACACCGGATACATAGAAGTAGTTAATTCAGTTGTGGTAATATATAGAAGAAAGATTGTGTATAAGGAGATAGTACAGGAAGAAAGAATTAGTTCCTAGAAAGATATGAAGCGATTTTAATCTCTTAATTTAAGGAAGACAGAGAGTGTATACACCTACGCCATTGTGATCGATTCTGAGCCATGTCACTAAGAGTCTCCAACCATTGGTTACGATAGTCACGCGGACCCCAACCAGGCAGTCTGAATCTTCCAACATGGCTCAAACCAGAAGTTAGTGACTTTTTATGGACTGATGCCACGTTTTGGTTTGGCCGCCCCTAACTTTCTTCCAGTCAGCCCTAACACCGGTTACCATTGCGCGTCGTGGTAATCTGTGTTCAGGCAGCACGTGGCCCAACCATCTCAGTCGATGAAGGTTCATAACCTTATCAACTGATTTACCATCATTCCCTAATACCCTGCGTCTAACCTCATTATTACTTACCCGGTGATCCCAGCAGATACCCGCAATATTTCTAAGGCATCTGTGGTCAAATACTAGTAACTTACGAATATCTTCTACTCTTAAAGGCCATGTTTCGCAGCCGTATAGTAGAACGGAACGAACTGCCGCGCAATATACTCGTCCCTTAATTGATAGACGGATATCTTGCCTTCGCCATAGATGACGTAAGTTGGCAAAGGCCAAGCGAGCTTTTCGAATCCGTGCTGAGATTTCGTCAGACACCAACCCATTAGGGCTGATCAGACTTCCAAAAGAAGTGGGTATATTATGAGTTTCTCGAACTTGCAACTGAAAACCCGTTGCTTTGATCACTCTAAGCTATCGCCCTATCAAACTATATTACAATTAAATTGTTCTGCTCATCGACTTGATAAGTGATGAATCAATGAGTAATGGCTACCAATCTACAGGACTTGATATAGTGTACAGTATGTTTATGATGTTAGGTTAATGAATGTAGTAAACAAGAGATCTCAAACCTACATTCTCTAAAGATTGTAAGCAGAAAGTTAATTTTCCCATGTACGAAGGTCACTTTTTCGTGTCATATATGATGAATTGTTATGCTTCGATTTTAAATTCTGTTTGGAGTATCAAACTATTCAGAAAGTCCTGTCTGTTCTATTTCACTTACCATATGGATTATTAAGGTTGACAAGTTATCGTATGTCAGTGACTTCATGAGGGAATTCTCAGAGTTCTAGTGAGAAGCCATGATCAGAGCAACGAATCCGTATCGGGTAGAGACAGATATCTACCTCAGTACAATGGAAGATAGTCGCGCAATTTCACGGATTGGTTGAGGTTAGGCATTAACACCGTCGGTTACCGCGTTCGAGCGCGAAACTGAAGGCCCTGGGTTCAAACCTCACTGCTGAGAAGTCCCACAATACGTTGAGAGAGCCGTCCAGTTTTTCCAGGTGTTTAATAGTGGTCTAACATCAATCGGTTCATGAATTAAATTTAAAAAAAACGAAATTACCTTTGAAGCTCTCGACCAAGCTTGATCTGCTAGACGACGACGAGTTAGCAATCCATTCCTACCATGTAAATCCGGTAGTGGAATTGGCCAACGAGGTATTCCCGGTGAATTATTATTATTATTATTATTATTATTATTATTATTGTTATTATTGGCAGTTGATAATGGAAGATAAGGTAGTAAAGAAGCTTCTAATTCTAAAAAACTTTGAGCTACATCACGTGTTACTAGAGTTAAAGCTACACCAGTTTGACCAGCTCGTGCAGTTCTACCAACACGATGTCGATAAGTTTTTTCCGATAAAGGTACATTATAATTGATAACAAGTTCAACATGAGGAATATCCAGTCCCCTGAAGAAAAAAAATAAATAATTGATTATTAATTGAAGAAAAATAACTTGTAGATTTCACATCAAGGACAATTACTGAAGACTAGGAAGTACTGAACAGTTTAAGTGCGCAAGATCAAAGGTCACAAGTTAGATTCATGAGTGAGGGATCATGGATGCGCATGGCTGAAGAGTTCCATACAAGGATAAAACAGCCGTTCAATGTTTTCAGGTTTTCGATGGTGGTCTAGCCTAGATCGACCCATCAATTCAACTTTTAAAATTATAACTTTATTCTATAATCATTAATTAAGTCGATTACTATGTGTATATATTCCATTCATCATAAGCTTTCGGCTGACATATTCACTACTGTTCTACAACTTATTACTCTTAAATTGTTGTCAGTCGATTATCTACAGTCTCCTCTATTCACAGCCACTATTGGCTTGTTCATGTATGGTTGTTATTTTTCATTTTGTGGTGTAATGAGGTCTGCTGTAATCTCTGTATATAAACCACTTCCGTTTGAAATACAAATGTAGTACAGGTTATTTGGTGACTTCTGAACTCAAAAGCAAGACATAGAGGGAAGCTTCAAAATAGTGAAACAACAGGGACTAGGCTATCAGCTCAAGGTCAATAGTGATGATCAGGTGTGTAAATCAACAAATTAGAGACAATTAGTTACAGATTAGAAGTAGGATCCTAACTGATGACTGGAAACGTAATGTTCGGTCAGTGAATTCTGAAGAAATAACATATGTGATCATGTGAGTTATTAGTGAAAAACAGGAAGCTGTTACTCACCTCCCAGTCAACTGGTATACTCGACAATGGTGACAAACCACGTTTCCTACCGAAATACTCCCATTCGACTATGCGTTTACTATCTCTAATCACTGTCTTCATGTGGCTGGTGTTGCTTTTTCCAGAGTGAGATGACTGAAAAACGACTGTCTGGGCTTGAAACTGGATGGTGGATATAGGCCATCTAGTTAGGTGAGTTGGACAAACCTTATTTCTAAATAATGTTTAACATAGGCTCCATGATCTTGATGGAACAAATAGTGTATGAGCCATATGAATCCGTTAGCGAGAGTCGTCTACAAGACATAAATGTTTAATCATGTGGGATTTTTAAGTTAACATACAAAGGTCACATACATATTTTTCTCTTTGTCGGTTTGGAAACTGGGGGGGAAGAGGAGCTTTGTATGAACTAATAAGCATAATCAATTCCAATCACCGAGTTAGTAGCACAGGCATGGTTAGTTCAATCATAACACACACAAGATGATATAGAATACTGACTAATATCACAATTGATTGATCACTGGGTGGTGACCAATGTCATGCTTGTCTAGTCCTTATTATTAGTGCAGATGAAATGCTATCGACCATGTTGAAATGTGGCCACCAGTCTAGGTGACTAGACACTGCGGGCACTATTGTGAGATTAGATGGTGATTGCTGACGAGTGCCAAGTAGCACGAAACCCGGGTCCAGGGTTTCCTATCGACTACCTCCAATCACTGACTAATATCTATACATTACATAATCTGTTGATACGTTTTGTACAGAGCAGAGCAGTGGAGAATAGAATTCATAAATGTCCACCTTTTTTTATTTTTCAAAAAAGTACTTGCGTGATTATTTCAATGTCACTATATTAGTATGTCCGATAATAAGCATTTCATTACCCAAATGAAACAACGATTTTGATTGGTAGAAGTGAATAGTGGAGGGTAAGAGGGTTTTAAAATAAATTACATACCCTTTAAAAACTTATTCCCCTTTAAGACATGCTACTTTACTCTTAAGATAGTAATTACTGTACATCCAATTATAAAAAACACGATTAATTAATAGAAAAGAATTTTGGCGAGCCTATAATTTATGGACAACCTTTAAGCGATGCTAAAGTGACCTTCAGAAGATCCATCTACCTAATAGGATTGAATGAAGGTTATAGAGTAGTGTAAGGAATTAGGATTAGGATTAAGAGTTAAAACTAAAAGCTTAGGAATTAGAGTTAACATTAGTTATAATGCCAAAACGCTATTTAATTATATGGATATTTATTTATTTATTTTAACACATAGATATTGGTACAAGGAGGTACCAAATACATATGCGCCACACAAATCTCATTTGATATGTGTGAGGGCTGTGATACTGCTCGGGTGACCAAACCGAAGCAGGTGGTCTTCTTAGAGGGCCACACCCCGAACCTTCGACCTGAAGATCTGGTCCACAAGGCAGTGGAGCATCGTAAGGAAATGCATTCTCATGGTAGCCGGTGACCAACGATTGGTTCTCATACGCAATTTTTTCCTTCAGGATACTGGAGCCCATGTGCACCATTTGTTTGAGATCCGGTTAAAGCGCCGGACATTCGCTTTTCGTCCTCACAATTACGTAAAAAACACCCCCGCCACGAGAAGACAGTGAGTAGATGAATTTCGTACCAAAATCTAAAACCCGCTACCTTAAAACTGATTTAGTTCGTCCATAAATTATAAGTTCGCTTAGAATTCTTAGGGCAAAAGTTTTGTTGGAATCAACATACCGACTAGCAACATCAGTTGCAACTAAAATTTCTACTTCACTTGTAATAAATTTATTTAATGATTCTTTACGTTCAATTTGTTTCATACGTCCTGTTAATGCCACAGTGGAATGACCAGATTCACGAAGAAACTCAGCAACCATTATAGTTTCATGACATCTTTTACAAAATATCATGATATGATGTTTTTGACTTGGTGTAGAACCTATAAATATTAAATAGGCAATTAGTAATAGTTTAAAGGATAATAATTATATTATTTCCCGATAAGAATAATGAATAGTAACTTTTGGGATCCATATATGGTCAATCAGTTAGTCAGAAACAACGTGGAACTTCGTACGTATGTACATCAGTTCGAGTTCCCACAACACATTTGCACAGATACAATTGTCGATTCAAATTCCATAGTGGTAGAGGTAGTAAAAGTATAAGCAGTACTCAGAAAGATTAGGGTTTGAAGATGTTATTCAAGGAGTATAATACAGTGAAATAAATTTGGAAAGAGAAAAAGGAAAGGTACACGAAGAATTCAGTAGATTAGAATTTGGGGGGGGGCACAAAGAGTGGATGCACCTGCGCACACTATTACAAACGATTTTGAGCCATGTCATTCAAGGTCTCTAACCATCGGTCGCTATCATCTCGTGGTCCCCAACCAGGTAGTTTACACATACCAACGTGACTCAGTCCACTGGTCAGTGACTTCATGGATTTGTACCACGTTTTAGTCTGGCCGCCCCTACCTTTCTTCCAACTTACTCCTACATCATAAAACATCGCAAGTCGGGGCAGTTGGTGATTGGGCATACATAACATGTGTCCCAGCCATCTCAACTGATCAAGTTTCACTACTTCATCAATTGATTTGCCATCCTTAACTACTACTTGTTTCCTAACAATTGTATTACTTACTCGGTGGTCCCAGGATATACGAGCAATGCATCGAAGACACCTATGATCGAATTCTAGTAACCTACGAATATCCTCTACTCTTACGGGTCATTTTTCACTGCTATAAAGTAGGACGGAACGAACTGCTGCTCAGTAAACACGTCCTTTGATTGATAGACGGATATCTCGCCTACGCCATAAATGACGCATGTTGGCAAAAGCTAGTCGAGCCTTCTCCATCCGTGCTGAGATTTCGTCACACACCAGACCACAAGGGCTGATGAGACTTCCAGGTAAGTAAGGCGGTCGACACGCTCAACTACTTCACTTCTTATCATCAGTTTGGATGTCGATGCAACCCAATCCTAAAGCAAAATTCCGCATTTCGAGGGAGAGAATCGCATCCCGAACATGATTGCATTGTTGCTTAGGCTGGTCAGAAGACTCTGCATTTCGTCAGCGTCTTCACCAAATAGAACTATGTCATCGGCACATTCTAGGTTACAAAGTCACCAATACGATACGTATATTTTTACTATGTAATTGCTAAGTAACTAAACTAACTGCATATTTATGTCCCTTTTATCATAAGCTTTATTTTGACATATGAAATGTTATTATACGACTTACCATTCTTGAGTTGTGTTCAGTCTATCAATTACTACCACCCACATTTACAGCTACATGTGGCTAAATCTTGTACAAATGGTGTTTCGTATTTTATGGTACGATGTGGTCTGTTTGGCTGGTGTATGTAAACCCAGTACGTTTGAAATGCATGATTCATATTGCAGAGGCTGAGATTGGTATTCTGGATTGAATAGGCTGGGCTAGGCGGAAAGCAGGACCGATAAGGACTCTAGGCTGTTCGTACGGTTTTTATACATCATTGGTCCGATCGATAAGTCACTGTTCTCTGATTGGCGGTATCATCACATTATACATTAGTAAGAGACAGGGCACAAGTTATAACAAATTGTGACATTCATTTTTTATTCTTTTCTTGTGACAAGTTATTCAAAATTATACTAAATATGGTGGGATAAATAGTATACAGGTAAAACTCATGGGACTTATTACACGAAGGATCATTGTTGATAATTTTATTGTATAATTAGTAGATGTCTAGACTGTGTCACAAGGCAAGACTTCACCTGAAACCATCAAGTTCAAAGGAGAAGAGTAAGACCAAAGAACACATTACACCGAGAAATGGAGACAGATATGAGAAGAATGAACAATGGGATAGAACTAAAAAGGAATGTCCATGATAGAGTGGAGTGAAGAATGCTAATTGGCGGTCTATGCTCCACTGGGAGTAATAGGCGTAAGTAAGTAGGTAGACTGTTATAATTTTACATTCTCATACTTTTAAACTTAGATCTGATGCACAAATCGTCGTTATGTCTTATTATTTCAGATTTGTCATAGATTAAATATTCCCTCATTATTTCGGGTTATGTACATATTGTGCTTCCTTAATTGTGTTGTTATGTGGTTGAACATTTCAAGTATAATTATTGTATCAGTTTTGAATCATGATTGAATTGAGTATAATAGAGAAATGCTCTGATTTTAAATTTTACATTTTCTGATTGGACGCTGGGTAAAATTAGTTTGAAAACCCGTAAGCATTAAGATCTGGGTTGATATTGATTTGTCGGTGTCATTTTAATGCTTAGATAGTTACCGATTCTATTGGTAATATAAGTGAACTAATAGGTAATTGGATTAGAGATAGAGATCATATAACTGCTTTCCAGTCATTATACGGGGAAACCCAATACAATTCAACCAAGTAATCTATCTTTTTATCGACATAACAATACTGTATTAGTTGAATAATCTACAGATGCGTAATGATGTTTACTTTTTGAAGGTATATTCAAATACTCACTTAGTGGTTGAATTTACTGAGATCTATTCTGATGGGAATTCATGGTTTGCTTCCATGAGAAATTTAATTTGGTCAAATCATTTATTTCTGGAATTCGATTAATTGAGTGTCCAATCATAGCTTATGTTTAATATTGCAATTGTAAAATACCGTAGCAAAAGATTTCAACCAACACTGATAAGCATAAGTCGACTGATAAACACAGGTTAATGTACACAGGACTTACGCCACTTTAATAATCTAAAGGTTAACGGCTTATCCCAAGAGCTCAAATATCATGGAATCGATCTCCGATACAGGCACAGACGCGCACTGTTGGAAAGGTTCATATTGGTACGAAATAGTTGCGCACCGTTTTCTAATTTCCAATGATTATCTGACTAAGGTAGGTAGGTTTACAATGCGGACCATCGAATTCGACTATCTCTACAAAACCCTAATATCACTGATATTAAGAATAAGACACTTGTTTGTTTTTCTATCTCAATGCTACTGATTTTAGAATGCAACTAACGAAAATCGAGTGTTTGTGGTCTAAGGTTGACTTCTTTCAGAAGAAAGTATCATTAATTAACCATGAAGTATGCGACAACAATTATGTCCTCCTAGATTCCAATTAATTATTAACGAGGTTTCAGGTCATCCAATGAACGTGATATTTATTAGTTTTTATAGTGGGATTCAATGGTTTAGTCAGTTTGCAATATATGATACATTCAACTACAGTCTTCCTCCATTAATTATAACTGTTTCTCATAGATAGGATGGATGAGAACAACCTTGGAAATCAATATTGAAGTTATTCACTCATGAGGTTGTCTGTTTCTTTCCGTTGAGTTCACTTATAATTCCATTAAGAGCTAGTTGCTTGAGTGCATAGGTAATTATCCGTATGACCACAAAGCATTTATCCCTTTTATCCCAAACTTTTAATAATTTTGGAGGGTTTTGTGCACTAAATTATTCATTTGTATTGTGATGTATGCTACTTATGTTTACAGACATAAGTAGTATATAGCACCAATAGTAAGTGGAATGTCTGAGAGCAGAAGATTAAAAAGAATGAAAATGAGAAGAGACAATGAAACTGAAAGCAACCAAGATAACAACAGGAATATAGGAACAATGAAGCTTGTAAGACACAATTCAAAAATGTGAAAATGATGTATTTGATGTATGATTTTAACATTTTACTAAGGTACCGTGTGACTGCTCATTCAACAATCAGTCAGTCAGCTACAACGTAGGATCAGGCACATATATGCATCGATACAAGTTGCCATACCTCATTAGCACAGCAAGATGAATACCGGATTCATGGGAGAAGTTAATTCAATAGTGGTAATATGTAAAAGAAAGATTGCATATAAGGGTATAGTACAGGAAAAAAGAATTAGTAAGTAGATAGCAAACCATAAAGCAGTTTTAATATGACGGTTTAAGGAAACACAGAGAGTGTATACACCTACACCACTATGATCAATTATGAGCCATGTCACCAAGAATTTCCAACCATTGGTTACGAAAGTCACGCGGACCCCAACCAAGCAGTCTGCATCTATCAACATGGCTCAGACCAGAAGTTAGTGACTTTTTATGGACTGATGCCACGTTTTGCTTTGGTCACTCCCAACTTTCTTCCAGGCATTCCCAACACCGGTTAGTATTGTGCGTCGTGATAATCGGAGTTCAGGCATATGTAACACGTGGCCCAACCATTTCAATGGATGAAGATTCACAACTTCATCAACTGATTTACCATCATTCCGTAATACCTTGAATGAGTATCTCTAATAGCACTCATTAAATAATAAAACCAATCTAGATGGTGGTTGGAGGTAGTCAACAGGAAACCCTAACCCCTTGTTTCGTGCTACTTAGCACTCGTCAGCAAGGCGTACCTGTAATCTTGAGGGAACTGCTGCTCCCTGACGGATTCGATCCCGTGTCACTCAGCTTCACAGTCACAGACGTTACTACTGAGCTATCCAGGCCGTGACCGACCTCCTGTAGGACTGAAATGTAATCACAATTGATTGATTACTGGGTGGTGATCAATGTCATGCTTGTCTAGTCCTTATTAGTGCAGATCGAATGCTATCGATCATGTTGCAATGTAGCCACCAATAGTGATACTTTCATCGATTCGAATAGGATAATCTAATGATTTAAATGATCAAATGATATGATCATTGAAAGATATAATTCATTTAATCTATTTCATTGACATAGAACTAATTATTATCAGAAGCGATTATGTGGAGATTTTAGAAATTTCACTGGTTGAAATCATGAATCCATTGAAGCTAGACCACTATGAAAAAATCTGAAAGCACTGGACGGCCGTTTCGTTCTAGTATGGAACTCATCAACAGTACGCATTCATGATCCCGCTCCATATATAAATTATACTACTTACTAATAATATTGAATTTTTCCAACAAGTTTGTTTGTATTACATTTTCTACAATCCAATTTAATATTGTAGGACGATCAGCTAATCGTATAGGAAGACAATAATGAGATAATCCTATAGGGAAACCAGTTTTTAAATTTTTATTTAATTTTAATAATGAATTAGATTGTTGTATAAGATGATATTCTGTTGTACTATGATCATTTATCATTGGATTCATTTCTAAATATTCATTATTTACATTAATAAATATAGCATTTAATGATAATGCAGCACGACGTAGTTTAATAACATCTTTTGTCATTGTTGCCGAATATAAATAAATTTGTGGATGAGGATATTTTGTTGATATGGGAATTGATTTAATCATTTTGTTATTTGACATCATGTCTAAAAGTGTTATAGACATATTAAAGTTTAGAAACATACATATACATACAGAATGATAATAAATTAATAAAGGTTATATAACAAATTTAGAAAACTATTGAAAACGAGATAGTAACTGAATATTTGTTTCATTATTACTAATGGAGTTCAAACATGCGCTGGTATGACCGAGGGTGGGGAGAATTCGTTCTCCCTCTCAAAATCCTCTCACAGGACCATGTGTATACAGCAACTATCACGGAAGTTTTACTCAATGCCTCAATCATCGGATGTCGTTTACGAAATTGAAAAGATGGAAAGCAAATGATCGGCGCTTTATCCGGATTAGTGGACGCGAAGGGTTCACCTAGGAAAGTTGGAAAAACCTGATTCCAAACTGATGAACATGGAATCCAGGATCCTGAGGGAATGTTTTTATTTATTTATTTGAACACATAGATATCGGTACAAGGAGGCACTAAATACATATGCTCCACATAAATCTCATTTTATTTGTGTGTGTGCTGTGATACCGTTCGGGTGCTCAGACTAAGGCAAGTGGTTTTCTTAGGGGGCCACACCCCGAGTCTTTGACCCAAAGGTCTGACCCACAAGGCAGGGGAGCATCGTGAGGAGATGCAGTCCCATGGTAGCCGGTGACCAATGATTGGTTCATACGTCATTTGTTCCTTCAGGGTACTGAAGCCCACGTGCACCATTGGTTTGGGATCCGGTTAAAGCGCCGGACATTCGCTTTTCGTCCTCACAATTACTTAAACAACACCCCCGCCACGAGAAGGCAGTGAGTAGGACTTCCGTGGCAGAGGCTATATACGCGTGGCCATGTGAGAGCATTTTGAGAGAGAAAGCGGACTCTCCCCACTCTCGGACGTACCAGGGCATTTTGACTTTATGATAACAAATTAATAAAGGTTATATCACAAATTTAGA
This sequence comes from Schistosoma spindalis, assembly GCA_946903255.1. Classification (NCBI taxonomy): domain Eukaryota; kingdom Metazoa; phylum Platyhelminthes; class Trematoda; order Strigeidida; family Schistosomatidae; genus Schistosoma; species Schistosoma spindalis. Next base: position 950,558 of record OX336419.1, read on the forward strand.
AAACTACTGAAAACGAGGTAGTAACTGAATATTTGTTTCACTATTACCAATAAAGTTCAAACATACCCTGATACGGCCGAGGATGGGGAGAATTCGTTCTCTATCTCAAAATTCTCTCACATAGTTACACGTACACAGACAGTGCTACGGAAGTTTTACTCATTGCCTAACGAATGGGGTATTGTTTACGAAATTGAGAGAATGAAAAGCGAATGTTCGGAGCTTTGTTGGTTAAGTTGGTAGGCACGAAGGGTCTATCTAGGGAAGTTGGAAAACCCTGTTTCCAAACTAATGATAAACATGGAATCCAGGATCCTGAAGGAACAAATGGAGTATGAACCAGTTATTGGTGACTGGCTACCATGGGACTGCATCTCCTGAAGTTCTTCCACTACCTTGTGGATTAGACCATTAAATTAAAGGCTCAGGGTGTGGCCTCCTAAGAAAACCACCTGCTTCGGTTTGGGCACCCAGCTAGTATCACAACCCATACACAAACCAAGTGAGTTGTGTGGCATATACTTTCGATGCCCCTTTGTACCAATATTTATGTGTTCAAATAAATAAATAAATGAGGTTACCCAGATCACACAATAATGCGAATTAACTGAGATTAAAAATGTATATTATTGGATAATGACTCAGATATCTAAAAGTTATGAGCTCATGGCGAGATTTGAATGTCCTGGACCTAATTCATGGTAGAGTCTTGGATGTGCATTGCTGAGCAGCCTCATACTAGGATAAAACAGTTGTCCAAAGCTTCCTGATTTTGGAGTGCTGCTTAAATAAATTCAATCCATGATATCAACTGCAAACTGAACAATCACTGTAAGCCCCTTGTAATAACGATAACAGTGAATTGGTATTGTCGTTCATGTATATATCATTGAGTTGTTGGAATTACACGTTATCACTTTTCCTGAAAACTGACTGAATAGAAAACAGGCGGATACTCATGAAGAACTTGAATCATAACGCAAAATTTATTAATCAAGTTGGCTTGAATAAAGCTTTTAAGGTTATCCACCATATTCTATCAAATTTACTATATAATTTACGAGTTCATTTGTTGCACATTGCTAAAGCCATGTTCATAAACCAAACATTTGCATTCAAAAATCGTCTGTACAATCACTCTTGTTACATTGGCCATCAGTATTAAAGTAAGTTGTGAGCTGAACTTTGATGAAACCCTTTTCTTCAAAAAAATTTAAACTACTTTCTAGTTATCGGAATGGGGGTTATGAAAATTGTAGAAATTTTAATAGTTGAATTCACGAGTAGATTTAAGCTAAACTACTATTGAAAACCTGAAAGCACGGGATGACCGTTTCATCCTAATACGGGACTCCTCAGCAGTGTGCATCTAATGAGAAGCCGTGACCAGTGGAGTCCAATCCGTGTCGAGTGGAGACTGTTATCCACCCCAGACAATGGATTAAGGGTTACGCAAGATCATGCATCGATTGTAGTTGGACATTAACACTTCGACAACGACTCAATAGTCTAGAGGTTAAACGTTCGCACGCGAGATCAAAGGTTTTGAGTTTGAGTCCCGCATGTGGGATCATGGATGCGCATTGCTGAGGAGTCCCATATTAGGGCAAAACGGCCGTCCAATGCTTCCAGGTTTCCAATGGTAGTTTAGCTTAGACCGACTCATTAAATTAACCATTTTCTAGTTTCTTCCATGTTGTATTTTATGTTTACAAAATGCGTCCCTTGATCCCATCATAACTACTATAATAATAATGACCTTTAATCAAGAACTTTTGTTATTTTTTTCTTTTTATTTACTATGCAATGTAGCAACTGCTTGATTTTCCGAATAATTACTTTGATTATTATGATCCTCTCCCTTCCACTTACTCAATATTAATTTATCATCACTGTGACATTATACAATTAGGTAACGCAACTACTTGATGTGTATTTCATTGTTATACATCATACATAGATATATTAGTGTAGAACCATGACGAAAACATTAATCGAAAAATTTCTTGGCTCTATTCATCCTTAATAAATGTCAAAACGGGACTTTTCACTATACTGGAATCAATTTTATGTCCAATATCGTAAAGGCTTATAGGTAGGCGTAGATCTAAGGAGCTCAAATTAGCATGTAACGCACAAATATGTTGATCTCTTACACCCCCCAACACACACACTAAGGCTCATTATGAACAAAGGTACGCCTTATATACTTTCGGATAAGAAAAAGCAAGAGATTCAGTTTTGTGTTATATGTATCACTAGCAATTCATATAACGTTTAAGGCCAACCGATAATATGTAAATTGTTAATAAGCTGGAACTCATAATCACTATTTATATATTCTTGCCGAGATCATTTTGGTTACTGTGTGAAAACACATATGAATCATGGATAGTTTCTGTTGAAGGGATCCAGAAAACTCTTCATAAAAAGTCAAAAAAGGTTCTGAAACCACTGAGAAACCCCCTTATCCAATCAGAATTCAATAGGAGTTTTGCCAGAAACATCTAGAAAGTCAAAAGTTACATGTCGAGTTTCTGATTGGACGATTACCTATACTGATACTATGTTCAGCAGCGTTCCAGAAATTTTCGAAAGCCCAAAGCCATCTAAAATAATATAAATACTTAAAATTTACTTGGTGTTGTTTTACTTGTATCTTCCCATTGTTATTTAGGACTGCAATTGATCAGTCTCATGGCTATCAGGACTTAGTAGCTAAGTGGATAACGTAATGGCGTTTGAAGCCAACGGCACTGGGTTCGAGTTCTAGAGTGAACATCAACTCTAGGATGCAGGTACATCTGGCTGACGAGTCCCACGTAGAACGAAACGAGCGTCCTGGATTCCACTGCTAGCCACTACCTATCTTTGCTTATAAATACTTTAGATTTTCTGTACATAAACGAATCTTCGGAGGAAAACATTTTCTTCCATATTTCGCGCCATTTCTCTTATGTTCAAGTTGCTGTGTAGATTTAGCCTGAGTGTTACTAAAAGAGCTTAGGAAACTAAATCTAGTATTCAATTAGGAAACTTAGCAGTTTGATTCAGCCTTTAAGATGATATACTTCTCATGTCTCATGAGATAGTTGGATAGATAAAGATTTATGTACTGAACGTAGATCATAATATTAGCGAGAAAAAACCAAACATTAATACACACAGAAATCCAAAACCAAATTCATTAAACAATAAGATACATTTAAACAGACATTATTCATACTTACCATTGTTAGTCATATCATTATTATTATTATTATTATTATTATTATTATTATTATTATTATTATTATTATTATTATCGGCTAATTGAACTAACAGTGGTTTCGTCTTACGTTTACGTTTCTTTCCTTTTGATTTTGGTTTTTCATATAAATTTAATATTATGTCAATATCATCAGCAAAAGCCATATTTAACATTCTATCAGCTTCATCTAATACTAAATGACGAATATTTGATAATTGTTGTGTAGCAAAATTAACTGATTGTTTTAAATGATCAACTAAACGTCCAGGAGTTGCTTTAGAAAATGATGTATGAAAAATAAAAAGGAATAATTATTAGTATAGGGGTTGTGAAGATTATTAAGTTTTTCATTGAAATCATGAATTCATTGGTATTAGATCACCGTTGAAAACCTAGAGGTATTGGACGGCCGTTTCAACCTATTGTAGGACTCCCTAGCAGTGTGTATCTATGATTCCGTCCACAGGATTTGAACGCAGGGCTTTCAGTTTCGCGTGGGAACGCTTAACCTCTAGACAACTGAGTCGTTCGGCGTCCAACGTTGTTAATGTCCATGAAATTGCGCGACCATCTTCGATTGCATTGAGGTAGATACCTATCTCTATCCGATATGGATTAGCTCCACTGGTCACGGCTTCCCACTAGAACTCCGAAAATTCCGTCACGATGCTAGTCACTAGTGAGCACATGGTAACTATCAGTATAGAGTTGTGGAGATTAAGTTTTTGATTGAGATCACGAATCGATTGATGTTAGATCACCATTGAAAACCCAGAAGCACTGGACAGCCGTTTTATTCCATTGTGGGACTCCTCATTAGTATTCAAAACTTGAAGATTTTTACTATTTTAAAACTCGATTTTATAAACATTCAACACCAGTGGTATATGAGTGATAAAAGCACCTAATTGTCATGAACGATATTTTGAAAATCTGATGAATAGTGAATTAATAAGATAGAAATCAATAGAAGAAACGCAGTGATAGGACATGATCGGATGATAACCTCTTCTAAAACTAAATAATTGATGTTTACCTTCCGAACGAAGATAGCTAGCCTGTGAAATACTTCGACTACTTGTTTATTTGGATGCTCCGTGTCCACCAATTCGGTTAAGCGCCAAACATTCGTAAACAACACCCCCGCCGCCAGAAGGCACTGAGTAGGAAGTTCATTGCAGTGGCTGTATACGCGTGGCCGTGCGAGAGCATTTCGATAGGTAGAGAGGACTTTCTCTACTCCTGGCACTACCACGGCATTTATGTATTTAGCTTCTCGTCAGTGATATTGTAAAATAATATATACAAATGTATCATTTTTCTTCATTTCTTAAATGTAAATATCCCTTTTAATTAGAATTCAAGCAGATGTACATAACCATAAGGACGTCAGTCAGTCAGCTGCAACATAGGACCAGGCACGTATATGCATCGGTCCCAATTGCCATACCGCATCAGCACAACAAGAAAGAAAGAATTAGTTCCTAGAAAGATATGAAGCGATTTTAATCTCTAAATTTAAGGAAGACAGAGAGTGTATACACCGACGCCATTGTGATCGATTCTGAGCCATGTCACTAAGAGTCTCCAACCATTGGTTACGATAGTCACGCAGACCCCAACCAGGCAGTCTGAATCTTCCAACATGGCTCAGACCAGAAGTTAGTGACTTTTTATGGACTGATGCCACGTTTTGGTTTGCCCCCCTCATAAGGACGTAGCTTAGCGTAAAGCTATCACAATTAACATTAAGAATGTTAAACACGTATGAGAAAAATATATTCAACTCAATAAAATATAAGTTCATTTACCTACAATGAAATGATGTTTTCTCCATGCAAGTTTTAACGCTTGATCTACCATATCTTCACCACCGACAAGAAGAATTACTTCTAAATGAAATTCTAACTCATCTGTTTTACACTGTCCTAAACGTTCAGCCTCATTGGCTAACTGTTGAGCCAATTCACGAGTAGGAGCCAAAATTAATGCAAAACCAACTGGTTGACCAGATTTAATCCAATGCTATACACAAATCAGTTATGAATCAAAACAAAACAGATGAAAAACAATAACATTATTTTAGTAATGGTATATTCAACTGATAAAAATTGCAACTCTTAGAGGTATATGTGTGAGATATCTAGAAAATCTGCATTCTTCGAATAAATATGTTGCAAATAACTCCTAATCATAATTATATTGGTGTTGAATATTTTGTACCGTAAGCGAATTAATTTACTAAGAAGCATTTTATTCTACTGGTTAATCTTGTGTATTTTATGATAGTTTACTAAGAGTCATATCTTAATCATTTAGTGTCATAATTAGTTGAACACATTGTATGATTGGATATCAATCACTGTTAAGTGCTTCATTTAATCAAAATAGATTTATTTATTTAAACACATAAACATTGGTACAAGGAGGCATCAAATAGATATGCGCCACATAAATAATCCGATTTATGTGAGGGCTAGGAAACTGCCCGGGTGCCCAAACCCAAGCAGGCGGTTTTCTTAAGGGATTACACCCGGTGACCAATAGTTGGTTCATGCGCCATTTGTTCCTTCAGGATACTGGAACCCATGTACACCATTGGTTTGGAATCAGGGTTTTCCAACTGCCCAAGGTGAACTCTCTGTGTTCACCAACCCGGTTAAAGCTCCGGACATTCGCTTTTCGTCCTCCCAATTTCGTAAACAACACTCCGTTAGTGAGGCATTGAGTAGGACTTCCCTGGCAGTGGTTGTATGCACGTGGCTATGTCAGAGCATTTCGATGTGAGTCGACTCTCCCCAATCTTGGCCGTACCAGGGAGTTTGGTGGTTCACTTAGTCAAACAGTCGAAAAACCTTAATTATCAAAAACTCAAAAACCATTCAACAGTTAATAAATGAAAAGATAATTAAAAGAGAGAGTCTCTTCAACGAAACGGAACGATGCAATTCGAACATAATATCCAGCACAAACTGAAATGAAAATGATTTCCAAATTGTTTAAAATATCCACAAAACCACTTTACTCGCTATCAACTATGTACTACATAATTATATTAAAGATAGATCTTTTTTGAATTATTAATAGGAGTGAGACTGCATAGTTAACAAATTCAACGATGAAGCATTAACTAAGTAGGGATACCGATGTGAACGTCTAGATTTCAAATTGGCGACTGGATTATCTTTCTAGCTCTTAAGCATGAATGCTCGGAAAGAAGAGTAGACAAATGTTTAATATCTCTCTATTGTTAGTGGTTTTACAGGTTACGTTAGTTAATAATGAAGAATATCATGTTGTATTTATAACTCTTGGAGATTTGAACCTTCATTATTCGGTCCACAGAGGGCCAGTCGTAAACTGAGATAGCTCAGCGAGACTTCTCAGATATCTTTAGTAGTTTAATAGTATTAATTTATTTACCTATTGTTTTTACAGGCTTCATTCTTAGGAGTTTTAAGATTATGGGGAATTTAAACATAATACAACCAGCTACTTCCGTATGAGCTACACTCCAGGTGTGAGGAATGCTTGATTACCAAGACCGAAGTAGGTAAAAACATCATACCGTTGACCTAAGCAACCAGTTGAATAGGTTAGAATGATAACAGCGTTCGCCTATCAGCTTGGTTATTTCTGGCAAATAATACATTTTTCGAAAAACTACAGTGAGAGTAAGTATTGTGCTCTACTAGGATAATCTGAATTCGTACATGTTTAATACACATGTTCTGTTACTATTATTGATTCAAATGATTAGGTTATACGACTAAAAAGTGACATAAAATGATTGATTTATATGCAATCTTGGAATACAAGATGACAATTCGTCTAAAGATTTGAATATAAAGATTATATTTAAGTTCTATAAAGAGATTACACAATACTGTTCCCTACTCAGTGAACTAATACTTGAAAAACTGAAGGTGACCACTTTAAGCAACTGATAAATATCATGAACAATTTAAAAAGAAATGAATACTGTAGTTAAACATTTCGTGGAAATCCGTCATTTATAAAGCTTTGATCTTTAATTACTTAAGTCTGTTGCCTTTCATGGAAGCGCATAGACCGCTCACCAGCACTCTCCATCCAACTCTGTCCTAGACAGTCGTTTCCAGTTATTATTCATCCTTTTCATGTCTACTTCTATGTCCCGACGTAGTGTCTTCTTCAGTATTTCTTTCTTCCGTTTCCCTTCAGGATTTCAAGTTAGGGCTTGCCTCCTGATATAGTTTGGTAATTTCCGTATGTATATCCTATTCACCCTCAGCAACTTTTCCTAATATCCTCTTCTGTTTGAAGCTATTTTGTTCTCTTACATAGTACGGTATTACCAATGATATCCAGTCAACGTATATTGAGTATCATGTGTAGACAACTGTTTATAAATACTTGTACATTTAGATGATGACTGTGGTAATTCTCCAAGTTTCAGCTCCATAAAATAAAACTGTATTGACGTTCGTATTGAAGATTCTGACTTGGATATTGGTTGAGAGACAGTTGTTCTGAGTTCCGTATATTCTTCAACTGTAGGAATGAGACCCTTACTCGGTCAATCCTCGTGGTAACGTCTGCATCGGGTCCTCCACGTTCATCGATTATGCTTCCTAGATACGTGAAAGATTCTAAATCTTCTAGATCCCCCCCCCATCAAATGTGATTGGTTTGGTGTTTTCTGTTGTGTTTGAGGATATTGCTTTCTCCCTTTTGCTTGTGAAGGCCTACTGTTATAGGACAGCATCAGAGCAACACCCGGAGTGTGTGGAACATTTTCTTCTTTGTGACCGGAGTACAGCAGCATCTCTCCCATATCTAGCCTTTGCTACCCAGCTTGGGTCAAATGGGTTCCGCTGATTCTGAGCAATGCCAAGTCGTATCTCCTCATTTTCGTCGCTATTTGACTGGTCCTCCCGGTCTCCTAGATTGTCCGGACGCTCCATGTACCTATAAAAATTGTTGCTCCGGTTGTTAGAAGGGGTATCGGCCTCGTGACTTCCAAAGAATCCCGTCTTTCATCATGAGGCGTCATAATTCTTCACTCAACTGCCAGAGTAGAGTTTAAATGGTTGAATTTGTCTAATCTGGTTGGTGCTTTTTTGCAAGGTTATTTTCTACGGGATGGAGTTGCTGACCCCATCCTCAACACTCCTCCTTTACCCGGGCTCGGGACTAACAGAAACCCTGGAGGAGCGGCAGGCGGAGTTAAAGCCGGCAACTAGCAGATATGATGAACTACCTCACCGGATGATATCAGACGTGTGGTTCGAACGCACAATCCTGAGATTAAGAGTATCATGCTCTACTTACTGAAGGTTACAGATTCCGATGGATGGACTGAGTCAAAAGAGCTCTATTGTTATGCTTTAAAACTTACATTTGTGATTAGGGGCATAGAACAATCAATAAATAATGAATTATTACAAATAAACATACTAATATGCAGTTGTGTGTTAGTATTGAGATTATTACATACTTCTGGGCAAAACATTCTACTTACTTGAATTATGGGTAGAAGGAAAGCTCCTGTTTTACCAGATCCCGTTTCAGCAATCCCAACAATATCTTTTCCTGGAAATATTAAAGTGAAGTTCATTGGTCCATTAGGAAATTGAACGGTGGAGTTAAAAGTGAATTTGTTTACTCACTCACGATAGGTAAGCTTATTATAACGTTTTCAGGAAGTTTAGTTTGTAAGCACTTACCTTATTAAATACTTAAAAGCACACAAAAGATACAAAATAGTCATGTCACTATATGTTTCTTTATCGATCAATCAAACAAACGGAAGTATTTATGTTGCAGATAAATAACGATATACGCGTACAAGAAATGAGGGAGCTTGAGAAAAAATGCCACAAATACTCCTCAGCTGAGTCACATCTTCCTGCGTAGGCTAGTGAAACTATCAAGCTTCTGCCGGAACAATTATATGAACTCAAAAATAATAACAGAGTTATTGATTACAAACAGTAATGTATATACATATATATCAGTTAAACGTTATAAACACGACAAAAATTAGGGACGTTTCTTAATCCAGCAGGTGCGTGCGTACGTGCTCAGATTGAGTTTGGTATCAGAATCCACAATTATAAATGATTGATGGTTCCAGTAAGATTGTTGTCCACTGAGTGATATAACCAACCGTAGGATATAATATAATTTGGCTGTAGTCTATAGATGTAGACAGTAAGTGATTTAGAGATCCATTATCACAATCACGAGCAATGGAGAACATGAGGTGTGTGTGTTTGTGTATAGTAGTGTATTTGTTAGTAGATAACAGCGTGTGTCATGCTATAAGTGTAACACTACGGAAGAATGTGTGTTCAAGACCATACACTTGAACAACACGTACAATCGTTTAATGATAAATGTACAGGCTGTGAAGAATTAACAAAATAAATACAAATAATATCAGAAACCATTTACAAAATAAGTTTGTCATGTATATCTCCACATAGCTCCCCTCCCTGAGTGTCCGGAGGTAACACTGGTTACAATAACAAAAAGGTTGTAAGAGTATAGTATATACATGTATGCAAAACAATATTTACGAGAATAAACAAAAACACAAACGTAGAGATGAGTATGACATGCACATTAGTAATATACAATGTGTTAGTGTACAAGGTAGCATGAATGTAGCATAGCACAACAAAATAGAATGAAAATACGGTCATTCAATGTCTTGGTTTGTTAATAATAGCAATAACAACGTGCAAAACTGATAATAACCGACGCCCCATCCCCCAGAAAATGGATTGCGTATTATCATCCTATTATGAGACTCCTCAGCAGTGCGTATCCACGACCCGGCCTCACGGGATATTATGTAAAATTTCTAAATTACTACATATATCAAAGATCCATATTAAAGAAATCAACTAATCAAATTACTAATGAACATGTTTAATGTGAAATATTAGTGAAACAGTTAATTAAAATCATAAATATCAAATGAGTCACTCTATTCTTCTATTACTTATTATAGCATCTTTATTGGCATTCGCTTTTCGTCCTCTCATATTCGTAAACAACCCCCCCCCGCCACGAGAAGGCAGTGAGTAGGACTTCCCTAGCAGAGGCTATATACACGTGGCCATGTGAGAGCATTTTGAGAGGGAGAGCGGACTCTCCCCACTCTCGGCCGTACCAGGGCATTTGGGGGCGATCACGTCTGTAGTGACGATTGAAGGCATTCCGTAATTCGATATTCACCGATCAAGAAGTACTGGTGCGACTGTCTCTGCAGACGTATCTTAGATAGGGCACACTATCGCCCATCTTGTGAACCTATCCACCGCCGTAAGAATGCGCGTGAAGGAGTTTGGTGGTAGGGGACCGACTATGTCTAAATGAATATGTTGGAAGCGTTTATCTGGCAATGGGAACTTCCCAACAGGACTAATCGTGTGTTTTTGAATTTTGCTGCGTTGACATTGTATGCAGCTTCGAGTCCACCTTTTTACCTCCGAGTTTATTTTTGGCCAAACGAAGCGTTCTGTGATAAGTTTTGTGGTGGCTCGAATTCCAAGATGTGAAAACTCGTGTAATTGTTGAAATATCTATCGTTGGTAAGCTTTTGGTACAAATGGGCGGTTACTGTCGGTTGAAACGTCACAAATAATAGTTACGTTTGAGAAGGGAATAGGTACGGGTTTGAGGATCAAGTTAGACTTTTCTTTGAAGCTTTTCAGGTCTGGGTCGTCTACTTGTAGTTTTGCTATAGTTCCAAGATCAATGTCTTGTTTATGTACCAGCATATTGATATCCTTTCGTTATAAGGCATCGGCTACGACGCTATAATGTCCCTTGATACACTGGATATCTGTTGTAAACTGGGAGATGTAATCCAGTTGTCGTGCTTCCTGTGGCGAATGTCGGTCGTAAGACGTGTTAAATGAATAACATAGATGTTTGTGATCAGTCATGATAGTAAATGCACGTCTTTGCTGAGGAGTCCCATAATAGGACGAAACGGTCGTCCAGTGCTTCCAGGTTTTCCATGGTGGTCTAGCTTCAACTGACTCATGATCTTAATCATTAAAAAGTTAGTGTTTGACTGCTAAATAAATAGCGAGTAACTTCCGTCCGAAGGTACTATAACGTTCTTGGGTTGGTGACAGTCATTTGCAAAATACGCTATGGGAGTAATGATGTTGTTTACTCATTGTTGTAATACTGCCCCAACGGATTTTTGAGACGCGTACGTGCATAAAATCAGGTGGGTTGTGGGGTTAGTATTTAGATACTGTAACAGTGGCATTTGTAATCATAGACTTTGCTTTCTCGAATGCCGTTTTGGCATCAAAAGGTAGCTTGAATATGTCGTCCCTTTTTTTCTTTGTTCCTTTTTTTATCTATTTTTAGCAGGTCTGTTAAAGGTTGTAATACGTCTGCGCAATTCGGTAGAACTCGTCGATAAAAGTTACTCGTTCCAAGGAAACGGCGTACTGATTTTACTGAAGTTGGTTAAGCATGGTTGATGATTGCTTCAGCTTTCTCCTGAAGTGGTTTAATGCCTTGAGAGTCGATGTAGCGTCCTAGAAACTCTAAGGCTGAGACGCCATATATACATTTAGAAGGATTAATTATGACCATGTTTTTTAAAAAGGTCAAAAAGGATTTATATATCCTGAACATGGTCTTCGATTGATGAGCTAGCATTCAAAAGTCGTCGATGTAGGTAAATACAAAGTCTAAACCTCTGGTGACCTCGTCGATAAATCGTTGGAACGTCTGAGCGGCATTTTTCATTCTAAATGGCATTCATAAGGACTCAAACAAACCAAAAGCTGTAATAATGACTGTTTTTTTCGATATCTTCTGGCGGTAGGCTCGCACGAGATCAAGTTTCGAAAAGAAACGCTTTCCATGCAGGTTTAATGGGAAATCGTGTACGTGTGAAATAGGGTATCAACTTGGGACGGTTTCGTTATTTAAACGTCAGCAATCACCACATGAGCGCCAGTCTTGATTTTTTTAGGAGCCATAAGCAATGGCGAAGCCCATGTACTGTTAAATTGTCTGATGATGAACGAAGGAGACTATCTCTATAAATAGAATAAAGCCAGCCTTCTACGAAGTTTAATAAGACAAAGAAGATAACACTGCGGATAAACAACCCTCTCCCACTAATCACTACGAGAGCAAAGGTGGATGAAAAACCGAGCATTAAGCCTACTTGCTTAATACGTTCAGGTAGAACTGTAAAGAAACCCGTGTTATGTAAATTTTGCTGAATAAAACAAAATAAATAAATAAAAACAATCATTGGTATATATTACACTGTTAAATGCATTTCATTTTGCAACAAAATCTACTATTTTGTTTCTTTTTACATGTGTATATAAATAATCACATTTTCCCACAATTAGTCGTTTTGTCACATTTTTTAAGAGAAAAAATAAAAGAGAAAATAAAAGAAAATTTGACACAATAATATGCAATACATTTTTGGGGGATGGGGCGTCGGTTATTATCAGTTTTGCACGTTGTTATTGCTATTATTAACAAACCAAGACATTGAATGACCGTATTTTCATTCTATTTTGTTGTGCTATGCTACATTCATGCTACCTTGTACACTAACACATTGTATATTACTAATGTGCATGTCATACTCATCTCCACGTTTGTGTTTTTGTTTATTCTCGTAAATATTATTTTGCATACATGTATATACTATACTCTTACAACCTTTTTGTTATTGTAACCAGTGTTACCTCCGGACACTCAGGGAGGGGAGCTATGTGGAGATATACATGACAAACTTATTTTGTAAATAGTTTCTGATATTATTTGTATTTATTTTGTTAATTCTTCACAGCCTGTACATTTATCATTAAACGATTGTACGTGTTGTTCAAGTGTATGGTCTTGAACACACATTCTTCCGTAGTGTTACACTTATAGCATGACACACGCTGTTATCTACTAACAAATACACTACTATACACAAACACACACACCTCATGTTCTCCATTGCTCGTGATTGTGATAATGGATCTCTAAATCACTTACTGTCTACATCTATAGACTACAGCCAAATTATATTATATTCTACGGTTGGTTATATCACTCGGTGGACAACAATCTTACTGGAACCATCAATCATTTATAATTGTGGATTCTGATACCAAACTCAGTCTGAGCACGCACGCACACACCTGCTGGATTAAGAAACGTCCCTAATTTTTGTCGTGTTTATAACGTTTAACTGATATATATGTATATACATTACTGTTTGTAATCAATAACTCTGTTATTATTTTTGAGTTTATATATTGTTTGGTCCACCACAAGTTGCTCAAACTGATGTTTGCAATACGAATGCTTTACCCGCAACGTGAACAATACTCCAAGATAACAGCATCAACTGCTGAAACTAACTTGGGTATTCTTTAAAGAAATGCTTTATCCTACTCGGAATCTTATCCGAAAATTCTTGCACAAAACACAAAACCGTGAGCTTTGAACCCAATTCAATGACTTTAACCTAGTACACATGATGAAATGAAACCAAGTAGTGGGCATGCAAATAATCTTCAATGCTGTAAATGGGTAAGAAATTTACGACGGCATCACGGTGTGAAAAATGAATCTTTTCTGTAGTGGAAAAGCTTTAGCAACTAAATCATTCGCAATCTTCAGAAAAGCCATTCACTCACAAATTTTGGTATGCCCTGCAGTTAATCAGAAAACTATACAAATAAAACAAAACCTGATTTCAAAACCAAAAGTCGGAGTGTTGTGTCAATTAAAAAAACAGCCACTTAAAATATTATCTGTAAACAGTAAGATGTGATAAAAACGAAAATGTGCATTAGACTAAAGAATTTACTAACTATGGGAAGCCTATCTAACATTACTAACCTTCAAGAGCAAAAGGAATTGATTTCAGTTGTATTTTGGTAGGAGAATCCCACTTCATACGCTGGCATACTGAACACAACTCTTTAATCAAACCCAATTGACTGAACGTCATGAAAGCGTTGTACGACTACAATTAGCGCAAACACTATAATCTCGACTGAATCACTACGTTTAGATAACCCTATACATTAAAAACATTCTGAGTTAATGGAATCTTTATCTTTCTTACAGCTTCAATACTCCTGATGATCACACCCCAACTGCGGATTGAAAATTATGATTTTACACTATGTTTCAAAAGCTCTCTGGAACGCAAAATCAGTAGGGAATGAAGTCCTAAACATAAAAAGTATGTGAATGTATACAATTACTGTTTGTCTTACCTTGAATTAACCACAGAACAACAAGGAAAAAACACGCGGTGTAGCACACATTACGCAAACCGCGCCTTTTGCAATGTACAATCCCAGAGCTTCCAATACCCAATATCCTTACAAAGAGCTTGTATATATTTGTGTTTAGTCAGAAAGCACTCTTTGTACCAAAGATGAATGGAGAATGGAGTGAGTGATGAAGGGCGAAATATAGAAGAACAAAAGAAAAGGTGAGTTGACGATCCAGCAAGCGCTCACAATTTGGTTACATTTACTATGGAAACAAATAGATGAAAACTGGCAATAACACAGGCCGTGAACCAGGACGATCTTAAAATCGAAGCTAAAATCAGATAGAATAACCACCTAAAATGTACCGATTCGATTTCTTTACGGTCGGTTTTAATTGTGTTATTACGGCTCCATGTCCCAGGTAGTGTCCGATGGGTGAGAGTCTAACCACTCAGCTGCATTAATTCAAGTCAGTGTGGTAGTTGCTGTAAGTTACTATATCTTGTAATTCGGGTGAGTGTTTTTGTCTTACAGCAGTAGATTTCCTGGCTAACAGCAGCTATCACGTCCAAGCTGTGGGGGGTGTTTGTAATGTGAAAAGTAATGAAATGATAATTGTAATATAAAGAGAGGATGATTATTTCAGGGACCTAACAAATAAATAGATCAATCAATTAGTAATGCAGATAGTGTGAGAGGATTGAATTGCAAGAATAAAATGGGAAACGGAGATGATAATAAACGGGATAGCGGTCGGTAAATAGTATTTGATAATGATGACTGAGCAAGTTACGAAACGCATCCGACGCAACTACAAATAACAGAAGATTGTAGTCAATGAGTGAGACTTTTCTTGTCAATTGTTCTTTAAGAGCTACCCAATGATTTAGTCATGGATAGAATGGCGGATGAAAATGAAAACGATCAAAAACAGATCACATCTTAATCAGAGTGATTATAGAGAGCACAAGTTCATTATATCACTAGCCAGCTATTTTGAAGACTTGCATCTGCACATTCCGGACTGCAAGCCAGTCATTTGATAGTAGCAAGCTAGTCTAGATTGCTGCTCGTTCATTCAGCTTTTTGTGGCATTCTCTTACGCTCGAATACTACGTCGCTTTTAGTAGTGGCTCTTAAATGTTTGCCCAATCAAAATGCAGGTGCTACACAGTCCAGTGAGAGTGCTAAGGCTCCTCGTTATGAGTTTCAAACTGACTACCAAGTGAGCTCATTTTGATGAGGTATGAGTTATCTGGTCTTTGTGCTGTTACCGTATGTGAAAAAGCGGTATATTCCCATGACCAAATACTTAGTACTGCTCCAGCTAATGCAGAGCCAGCTGTACCCTCGTAATACGGTCTTCCCAGTATTAGTCTATGTAATGGCTTTGAAGTGACGAGTTGTATAACCACTTTGCCTCCAACACTTTGTTCTCTGTCATGTTTATTGAGTGTCATAGCTTCCATCCTTACTACGTCGTCTGCCGTTTCAGAAAGGAATCAGATCTCAATAAGAACTTTGTCCATCATTCCAAACTAAAAGCACGTGTTCCTGACCCATTCTTTTTTGCCTAGAAGCATTCTTGTGTTAAGGTACAGGAAAATAGCTGTTTGTTGCTTCACGTGGTGTGATTGACAAGATCTTATGTCAAGAATAGGGTGTAGTTCATTTCTGGAATTTTTCCGAGCCTTCAGTACTTCATTTGGGTCCTCCTAGTTCCTGAGGTCTACGGCTTTTGAAATAGCACCTGATCGTTGCGGGGGACGACAGACGAGCAAAGTGAGAGCTTATGCATACTCCCTGATAGCATGGTTATTATTACCACTGCCGTGTGTCTTTCTTATGAACCTATCTCGAAGATCCACATGTTACCCTAGGTACCCAACGATACATTGTACTGAATGATGAGTTAATGCTTGTTTATGTTTTTGAAACTCTTACAGATCGTTGTTTGTCTTT
The DNA here is from genome assembly GCA_946903255.1 of Schistosoma spindalis. Taxonomy (NCBI): domain Eukaryota; kingdom Metazoa; phylum Platyhelminthes; class Trematoda; order Strigeidida; family Schistosomatidae; genus Schistosoma; species Schistosoma spindalis. Next base: position 967,040 of record OX336419.1, read on the forward strand.
TGATCCTCAGTGTTCAAGGATTATTGGGTCTCTGGCCTCTGAAACATCAGGGGAGTTTCCTGCTATATTTCTTGATTTAGGGTTCATATTCGTTAACGGGGTTATTTTTAATTTAATTTAACTTTCACACATTTAGTACAATTTGGCTCATTCCCACTATCTGAGACAGATTTATATGGAATGATCAGTGATTTTCAAGTGAATATAGCAATGTACCGAAATTAAACAAAGGACGTTATGATCACATTTCTGTCTGTTTCAACGTAGCTTTATGTGGTGATTAGCGCGAGTGTCTTTAGTGTACTTGAAGCCTTGGATTTTATCTCATCGACCTTGTTGGTGGATTTCCTTTAAGCTCTGGGAATACGAACAGAATCTAGACATATGAATGACTTAACATGAATCTGTGTTTGGCTTGAGCAGTTTTATAGCATGACGGCAGTTGTCGCACATACGAAGAGAATGATGATTTACTGACACTGTCTAGTAAAGAGCATGTGATGCAGTAATCACTACTAGGTTCACTTAGCTAAGCAGACGGCCGTTTCGAGTTTCTTGTTTATTGAAGTCCTTTCTTATCATTCCTACTTTTCTCCCGAATTTTAATAGAGGCAAGAATCTGTATCAGATTATGATTGAACAGGGTACCTATGGCTGCGAGGGTCTAAGGCTCTCAACAGTGCAATAGCTCAGCATTTACTTGGCGCCGGGCACACCATCGACATTCTGCCCGCTTTTAAAATTATCAACAGACAAAGAAGTACGACTGCTCTCCGTTTTACTGGAGCGATCGCGACAAAAAAACTTAAACCGGATTTATGTATTCAAAAAGAGACATTAATAAACTTATTATAACCCCGGTAATCCATTTTTTGTTTTTCGTTATTTGTGTTATTTCATTCACTCATTTATTGTTAAAATATTTATTTTGTGTCATATTCCTTCCCCATTACCAAATTCCTAAACCAACTTTCCATTCAAACATTTCCACTCGCTGATCCTCTTAAATTAGGTTAACTTTTCAAATTCTATTCAATTCTTACGTAACCTATCTTATCACTGTTTTATTCCATGAATCCTTCATTACCTCTAAAATTATCACACAATTTATGAACTCCACCTAACTATTACACCACCCATCCTAAATTGCCTCCTTAATTCTAACAACAATTAACTTCTGACCTGTTCTTGCGTGTATATATATATATATATATTTAGTTATTATTGTAAACCTTTGTCATTCCAATTATTTACATTTATTTATGTCAATTGTTTCACACTATTTCTTATGTCAATGTAAAATTCTAATACATATTTGGTTGTAAGCAGCCGACGAAAAACCTGGAAATATTATGAATTCATATTATTCTGCATCAATATTTGTTCTTGCTTTATTTAAGTCAGATTAATGTGGTTATTTGTAAACTCAAGCAAGCAAAATTTACTATCTATCAAGTCAGAGATAGACCGCAGTTAGAATTTTTAGACAAAAATGAGCTATAAAAACCTTTAACATTTGATTCATAACCCTTGATAATGTTGACGAAAATGGATGTCTGAAAGTTGTTTGGTAAATGCAGGTTGCAGCGATTCCGCGTTGAAATATTCTTGAACATAATATAAGTTTCTAGTATACAACCAACCAAAGGACCTTTGATGTTTGACTGTTAAGTTTTCGGATCCCTTTGTCGTCTGAATAGGAACTGACAACGTTGATCGCATGTCTTCAGCAAGAAAATATAAGGGACAAATTTATGATTCAATGAAATTCATTTGATTGTTTGTTTTTTTTGCAACTAACCATGCTGACATGGTTAGTTGGTTACAATCTTAAAACTTTCATGCGCTATATTTTGTCACGCGTTATAACACTTGAAGTGGCCTGCCTATAACATTACACGGCACTCCATCTGTTCACTGCCGTTCTATAGGTGTTGTGCTCAGTATTAACGAACATAACCATTAGTAATACTTTGTAGTGTCGCATCGAGTCGCGGTTGACTATGATCACCGCTACAGGAAGACTACGGGCCAGTTAACCGATAAGATTCACCGTAGGCCGAATATCAGAAGGCAGTTGTCGATCTCGTGGCATTGAAAGAATACCGAGATCATGCCAGGTTATAAGTAGGGTTACTGGGCGTAACTGAGTTCGTGCAAGGTCACAATCAACGGAAGAATGTATGCATATTGGTACAGTTAAACAAACAAGTACGGTAAAACAATCCCTGGTACAATTGGTTATAATAATAATTGTTTCCCTTACACCAATGGTGTTCTCTTGATAAAAGTAGGCCACTACAACTTTATGTAGACAGTTGTTTAGGAAACTATGGCAGTTAGACATCGTTGTAATTTTCTGTGTTTATTATATTTCAGAACTCATAGGATGGCTGTTTCGGTTCGGAAGAGTATCCGTGCAGTTTAAAAAAGGCGTTGAGATGATTTTTATATTTAACTTTAAGAATGCTTTTACTTACCATTCTCTGAATTTCTAACTTGCTTGTGAAACTTTTTAGGTGTATCTTGTGAAAGTGTGATGATTAGAATTATCTAGACTATTGTACGAACTAGGGGTTACCAAAATAGCGTAATTTAGACCAAGAAAAACTAGATGAACACAGACGTACGTATAGTATTCGGAATTCTAAATCACTCAGTCACCAAGTACAAAGAAATCATTAGTTCATAAAATTATCACAGAAACCTGTCTGATTTTATATGTATAACATCACTGTAAATGTCACATTAAGTAGTGATATATTCTTTATAATTAAAACGAAGCGTGTTTGTTCCGAACATGATAACTGAACTATGTTGTCAGGGAGTACGAACTTATCACAATTGATTGATCACTGGGTGACCAATGTCATGCGTGTCTAGTCCTTATTATTAGTGCAGATCGAATGCTATCGATCATGTTGCAATGTGGCCAACAGTCTAGGTGACTCGACACCGCGAGCACTATTGTACGAACTTATAATTTGTCTGCTATAGAGACTGTGAATGAATGTAAACAGAGTCTGCGACCAATGACTAGATTATAAATGAAGGTCTAAAGAATACGTTTCATTAATATATAAATAGTGTCTTCCAATGATCTCATTATTGTATGTAAACTGTGAATTGCTAATAGTATTAAGATTGTTGTAATCGGATTTTCTCAAATCTCATAGTACTACATGAAGTTTTAGAATCCGTTTATTTGGTTCCCTCAATTCCTATGCAAATACTAGACTACTGGATAAAATTGCAGGGTTGAAGAATGAAGGGCAATTTTTTACAAAAGTTAAGACGCTTACAGCTATATTCTGTTAGCTGTTATTCTATCTACATATTGAATTTGATATTTATAACGAAGTCATACCGTTTGTTTTGTGATTGATTTCTTATTTTTAGAATTGCATTGATTAAGCTTAGAAGCTGTTCATACGTTCTCTGGTACTCAACTTATGGCTTCTGTCAATTAATTGAAATGCTTAAAGCTTTATAATATTCAAGTATTTACCAGTAAACAACTTAACAAATTCCTGTACACGTGAAAAGTTTATGAATAAACGATTAACATGATGACGATAACTGCGTTAATTACTGACCATTTCAGCAACTATTCGTCTGATGAGTTATTTAAATATAAATACAACAAATATACACAACAAGCAAGAAATTCATAGCGTCTCAGACCTTGTGAGGACTTGGTGGAAGTTCGCTTTATTCTGAACCACAAATCTTGCTAGTATTCATCCGAATATGCTGTCGTAGAGGAGAAACTTATATATACGGCTCGACTTTTCGGTGAAACTTATGAACTGATGCAGGACTTTAAGTTTACGTAGTAAAACGGGTACTTACAAAACACTCGGTTAATTCTAATTTTCACAAACAGTTGATGGTTAGGATTGTCAGTATACCTCCCCATGAAGCTACGAAGAAGACGGAAATAGAAGTCCACCGAAAATTTACTGATGCATCATCACTGCTGGTAAAGTAAGAATGACATTTGATGCAGAAAAACATGTTTGCAAGTTGTATATACAGTTAAGTTAAAATACAATCACACAGAAGTTCTTGTAGTAAACAGCTCCTGTCACATCACACTTTCTCATATTCCGAGCCGTTTTTTATCATAAAAATGAATACGCAAAAATAGGCGTTAGAGAAACTGGAGTCTAACCTAGTTATTGATGATTCTCTAACAATAATTGTTAATTTTTACTTCGCTGTTATAGAAACAACTCACCATATTCATCCAATCCGTTGTTTGTACATTTTCGGGATTCGTTGATTCTGTAAATACTGTTTGCTTCTTCTGGAGAACAAAAGTTTCATGTTATTATAAAAGTTCTATGTGTTAACAATCTTACACGGTCTGCAGTGTCCAGGAATATGATCAACTATGCAGTTTATACTTCGCAATAATTTGAGCTTACCTGTAAGATTCTTACGTCTATTTGATTGGCATACATATGCAGGCAGTACGCCTTAAGCTTCACTTAAAACAGTAATTTTTCAACGTTCGCGCATCTAGAACTGTTAAGTTATTCCTATTCTTGTTACGTTGTTTTCTGGAACTTATCAAGCTTTAACCATAGGCGGTAAGGTTCATGAACTTCTATTTCTCTACTACAGTAGAGAAATCGGTATCCGAGATCAAGTTATGAAGCAACAATCGAGCCGATGTGCATATTACAAAACGGAGAAAGTTTATTCGATGTTTTTGCGATTTTACCGAAGTAACGGACTGCTTAGTTATAGAAACACGTATATCTCATTCAACCTAACAAATACCCGATAAAAAACGACAATCGAAATACGGAACGACTGACTCATATCAAGCCATTCATGATCAATCTAACGAAATGGCGAGTGGCTTTGAGCGAAAACGACATTTTTGCCGACCTCAATATAGCCAAATGCACTTTTAAGCAGTCCGTATAAAAGAATATTCGAACATATGTCCCTCACAGATTCTGAACTCAGTATCTCATACTGATTACCTCGCCGTTTTTTGGATTTTTTCAAAGTCATAGTAGTGGTAACGGAATGTCATTGAACAACCATCATCCTAAAGCTGAACATCCGTTAACTTAGAAGATCCATTCCGGTCGCTCAATACTTGATGAAGAGGATTGAAGGTCAGTGGAAATTAACGCGGATTTTCCGATACTGTATGACTCGACCGTGAGACCATAATCAGTCAATAATTTCACCCCCTTTGTACTGAATGTATTATTTTATTGTCAGCAGAAATGCACTTTCTAAGGATTAATATAAATAATAGTGCTGACCACAGCGACAGGAGCCAATATAAGTCATTGCGTGACCTGAATGTAAGTCAGAAAGTCACATCATAGCTAATCAGTAGCCTAATATTTCGGCTATTAATCTAGCAGTATAAATGGGCCCGCTTATATCGATTGTGAACCTGCACACTAAACGATATTATCCTATCTAATCAATGGTATATAACGTCATGTTTCATCTGCGAAGAGTAGAACAGATTGCTCATACATTTATTAAGTCAATTACGTAAAAAAAATGGAAAGAACAGAGTTGTATCCTGGTGATCTCCACTTTCTACAGATTCTCAAGTTGATAGAGCCCCATTTAACCCTACTCGCTCTCTCCTATCACTGAGAAAATTACTTATCCAGATCATGATTCCTTGATAGATTTTGGACCCAAATGAGGGGTGTTGTCAATGGCTATACTTAGATCTATGAAAGGTGCATCTACCCAAACATTTATATTATTCTCTGCAGCTTGATCTTATCGTGCACTGAACAGATTTGCCAGGATCACAAAACCCATATGTCTTGAGATATTGAAGTAATGGTAAGAAGGCTTCTTTCTCAACAACTGCAGTTTCCATCGACAAGCCGTTATTATAACAGCTAATTGTTGGTCTTTTACTATCGTCAATACAAAACACTTTATTAGAACATTGCGATGAACCTTTAGTTGTTGCAACATCGTTTCTTATCAATATCAATGGGTTTTCTTCTACCAAAAAAGGTGATATTCCATCACTTCGCTGGGTTCTATTCGTTATGTACGATTACAAACTTTTCGGATTTTCACGGCCCTCAACCCATCGACATTATTATGAACGTCCAACCAATCGATCTGTACTGTTCATAGCCCGTAGAAATAAACATTTTCCAAGGTTTACTCCTACATCTAAAAAGTTTCTCGACCTGTTTGATTTTCCCTTGTGGACATCTATTTGTTCTACGTGGTACTAAACACGGTATAAAGGAGTACTCGACTAAGCTAAGAGTACGTTCAGATATGGACCAGGTTTCTTTATTCAATGAGCTGGTATTGACTGACCAGCCCGTTGTTTCAGCGCACCACTGGATAGCCGATATGTTTTGCTCTTTACACATTTTGGCGAGGTTTAATTCGATTGTGTAATAAATCACAAACTCTAAACATGAATGGTTAACAGCATGATCGTTACTTGCTGACGGTGGGAGAATATCTGTATGGACAATAACTTCAGTTGCATAAGTGACTAATAATTCTGATGGAGATCTTTGGTTTGAACCAAAACGTATGGGGTCGGAAGCATGATGTACTGAAATATGCCCTATTATCATCGTCAGAAGCCTGTTATTGAAAGAGTTTTCAGATCCTACGTTGATCATCTCCGTCCAATTAATATCAGTTGCATTAGAACATTCAAATATCAGGCATCTTCTGTTTTTACTCCATGGCTGTATGTGTCGTGATATAAAGATATCAGCTAAGCAGACTGAGCTACGAAAAATGACACTCATCAAAATGTACGAACTCAAAAGTTCAGTTCACATTATAAGACCTAACAGGTTCCATTATCATGAGACTCACATGCAAGGGAAATCATGTTTATATCATTGACTATTTTTATGAGGTCTCCAGTGCATTACTTACATCCACTCCCACCACTTTTAAGGTAGCTGTATCCCAATAATACTGGGATGGCGTCGAAGTCATGGACTAACTACGTTTCAGTCACGGCTGAGATGAGTACCTTCAATTCGTTTATCGATACTTCAAAGTCAGAGAATATATTTCACAGACTATGAATATTTTATATAGGACTCCTAGAGTTAATGACATATCCATGCAGGCCTTGCTAGGATAAGCTTCCAGGAAATGACCGCTGTAAAACCCAATAGGCGGAGATTTTCTTCACTGTTTTGTCGACGCATTTCTGCCTCAGCTAATACAGTTTTCTTTTTTATCTCCTCGAGACATATCAGGTCATGCTAGAATGTCAGTGTTATCGTGAATTCGAGCACCAGTTAACAAGAGATTTTATTGTCCCTCCGACACTAAGGAGTCTATATGGTCGGGGTTCGACATTTTTGTCTGTCTTCCTACCTTTTCTTGTCGATTCATTGATCTTAACTCCAGCAAAATAATCTGGCAAGATGCCATAAATAGATGCCACAACTTTTTCCAAACGTCAATATTTTGGATAGAAAAATATTTGATTATAACGAATTACTCAAATAGTATTCTCTGAGGTCAAATGTTTTTCAAACACTCTGGGGTTATGGCTTTTTAAATTCGTCACTGTATCCCGTGATTTACAATAGGAACCTATCAGAGACACATCACACAAACGGATGTTGTTTGTGACTTTTTTCTTTCCCTTTTCTGTTTCTGAACTGTTGCCTATTTCCCGTTACTCAAGGCAGCCACATCCGGACCACTTGGAACAAAGATGGTTATATCCAGGTCTTCAGGTTTTACTTTAGGATCTTAAAAACCAACATCCGGTGGCATTTAGCTTTTTGTTTGTTTTAATGGAGATTTTCATTTTTCATGTTTCGCAGTCGCATATTTACCACGTAATAGCTCGTAATACACTGACACATACATCTCTCACCGTACTCATGTTACCAATACAGTCACCGTCGACTTTATTATAGGAAATCGCCGGAAAGCCCGTTGCTTCCATGATTATTGGTGTCACACTCGAACAACAAAATACGTAAAGTCTTTGGGAGTTATGCTCTCAGCATCTTTTGAATATGGTAAGAATTGAACCGATACGTAAATGTAGAACCACATTTTACATTAATAGCGTTTCGTCCTCTAAAGGGAAGAAACGATTCGGGTATCCACACTTATAATACGACTGGTCACTGTACATAGATATAAATGAGAGAAAAGTCAAAACATACACGCGTTAATCATCAATGTGAGAAGCAACTGAATGAAAGAGTACCACGAAGCGGAGTTGAGGTAAATTTCAGATCTTAACCACAATAATTATGGTAAAGTAGACCAAATACGGCCTGGATGAAGTAGATACACACAAGAAAATTTGATTCACAATGAGTGTTTACCTTTTCCTTTGAGATTATTATTATAATACCTAAATAAGTTTAAAGCCCATAAAATAATGGTTTCAAGGAAAAGATGGAACCGGACGGAAAAATATACCCACATTGTGGTTGACCAGACAATATAATAACCCAAAAGATAATAGCAAAGTTATTAATAACAAATAATAATAATATATATATGTCAAATGTTATAAACACAATAGAAATAAGGAACGATACTTAGTTCATCAAGAGAGTGCGTGTTCCAAATTGATCTGGTATTAAATATCCACAATTATAGATGGTTAATAATTCCAGTAAGTTTGATGGATTCCTCAATGATATGACCCAGCAGTATATAAGATATATTCCAATTACAGTCTGTAAAGGTAAATGATATTTGATTCAGACTTCGGTTAACACAAATGCGAGTGAATGTAGAACGAGAGGTATGTGCGTAGTAGTGTATTTGGTAACAACCACAATAGTGTCACGCTACGTTAGAATCACAACGGAAAAGTGTTCAAGGTAATACACTTAAACAACAGGTACAATCATTTAATGATAAATGCACATGCAGTGGAAAATTAACAGAATAAGTACAAATGACATTAAAAACTATTTACAAAATAAACTTGTCAGGCATATCTCCACATTGCTCCCCACAGAGTGTCCGGAGGTAACACTGGTTATATCAACAAAAATATATAAGAATATGATATATACATGTATGCAAAAAAAATATTTACAGTAATAACCAAAAAGTAATGTTGTGGAGATGGGTATGACATGCGTTTTAGTAATATACATTGTATTATTGTGTAAAAAATTATGACGTTTATGTATCATAGCATACCAACAACAAAAAAGGGTGAAAATATAGTCATTCAATGTCTTAGTTTACTAACAATGCTAATAATGTGCAAAACTTAATAAACCCACAAAAAATGAAGTGTTTAATTTTGTGTACAATGAATAAACAATTAAATAGAGTTTACTCGTTTATTAATGTGCCAAAATTTTTTTAAAAAAAAACTGACACAACGAGTAATGTTAGGAAAAAATGATTGATTATGTACACCGTGGAAAAAAATCGTCATAGATTTTGTTGAAAAAAAATGTGTGAACTTAGTAATGTAGGACGACGATAATAGTTTGTTTTGAATAGTATTTTTTTACTTGGCGAAGTGTACGTATCGTTTGAGTTTTTTAACAAGTAGGTTTGCTACTCGGTTTTTCATCCTCCTCTAGTGTCGTAGTGGTTAATGGGAGGGGTTGATTAAATGTGGTGCTATTTTCTTTGTCATGTTGAACTTCGTGTAAAGCCGGCTTTATTCTCTCTGTGGAGATAGTCTCCTTCTTCCCACTTTTTTTGATGATGAAGTGTTTGTTTGTTCGTTTAACTACTTGATAAGGTCCTTCATATGGTTGTTTCAAGGGCTTATTAACTGCGTCGACTCGAACTAAAACAAACTTGCATGTTTCTAGGTTTTTGTCGAGTTGTATTCGATTGTTATGTTCACGCGGCGGTACGGGTTTAATTCGTTGCATAGTTTGCGGTAATCGGCTCGCAAAACGATTTGTGTCCGTTGGTGTTGATGGGTCTGCGTCCACTAGTTGACCTGGTAGTGTAAAGGTTGTACCGTGAACTAGCTCAGCGGCTGTACAACCTATATCTTCATAGTTGAACGAATGCACAGGAGTACGAGTGGTAATGCGTCACTCCATTTTGATGTATCCTCCTGTACCATCAGCGAGCTTTTTAGTTGTCGGTGAAACCTTTCGACCAAACCATTAGCTGCTGGGTGGTAGGCTGTCGCTTTGATGTGGTTCACGCCCAGAAGTTTTGTAAATTCTTGAAATAAGACAAACTGAAACTGGGGACCACGGTCTGTAGTGACGATAGATGGTACTCCATAGTTTGATATCCAACGGTCAAGGAATGCGGCGGCTACTGTCTCTGCAGAAGTGTCGGCATTGGGACACGCTACAGCCCATCTTGTGAATCTGTACACTGCAGTTAGGATGTGTGTGAATGAATTTGATGGTGGAAGTGGAGCAATTATATCTAGATGAATGTGTTAAAAACGTTTGTCTGGTTAATAATACTTGCCAACGGGACTGATTGTGTGCTTTTGAATTTTGCTGCGTTGGCACTGTAAGCAGCTACGTGTCCAGCGTTTAATATCCGAATTGATTTTCGGCCACACAAAACGTTCCGTAATGAGCTTTGTTGTAGCTCTGATACCTGGATGTGACAGTCCATGTAGCTGTTGAAATATTTTTCGGCGATAAGGTTGTGGCACGAAGGGGCGATTCTTACCCGTTGTAGTGCCGCAAATGATAGATGTATCTGAGAAAGACATGGGTATTGGTTTAAGATTCAAGTTAGACTTCTCTTTGCAGGCTTTCAATTCTGCATCGTCTACTTGGAGTTTAGCTAAAGTTTCTAGACTGATGTTGTGGTTGTGTACTATCACGTTGATGTCCTTTCTAGATAGAGCGTCAGCGACAATGTTGGAAGAGCTTTTGATAAACTGGATGTCTGTAGTAAATTGAGAAATATAATCCAGTTGCCTGGCTTCTCGTGGAGAATGCTTATCATATGAAGTGCTAAAGGAGTAGCAAAGGGGTTTGTGATCAGTCATAATAGTGAAATCACGACCCTGTAGCAGGAAGTTGAAATGTTTTACAGCCAAATACATGGCCACAAGTTCTCGTCCAAAGGTGCTATAACGTTCTTGGGTTGGCGATAATCGTTTGGAAAAGAATGCTATAGGAGTAATGTCGTCGCTCACGCGCTGCTTTAGTACTGCTCCTACCGCTTTCTGGGAGCCGTCGGTGCAGAAGACGAGGTGCGTTGTGGTGTCGGTGTTTATATGCTGTAGCATAGTAACTTCGGAAATCGTTGATTTCGCTTGTTCGAAAGCCTCTCTGGCCTCAGGCGTTAAGGTGAAGATATTTTCTTTTTTGTTCTGAGTTAACGTTTTATCAATCTTCAGTAAATCTGTCAAAGGTTGTAAGATGGCCGCGCAACTAGGGAGAAAACGTCGGTAAAAATTGCACATTCCGAGGAACCGGCGTAACGTCTTTATCGACTTGGGCTCAGGGAAATTGACTATAGCTTCGACTTTTTCTTCAAGAGGTCTAATTCCTTGGAAATCAATGTGATGTCTCAGAAATTCTATAGTTGAGGCTCCGAATATACACTTCGAAGGATTGATAACTACACCATGCTTTTTAAAGCGTTCGAAGAGAGTCTGCAAGTGTTGAATGTGCTCTTCGAGTGATGAACTGGCAATCAAAAAGTCATCGATATAGACAAATACAAAATCTAATCCTCGAGTGACTTCGTCCATGAACCTCTAGAACGTTTGGGCGGCGTTTTTTAGCCCGAATGACATTCTCAAAAATTCAAACAGGCCAAAAGGAGTGATTACGGCTGTTTTTCAATGTCTTCGGGCGCCACTGGAATTTGGTGATAAGCTTTTACTAGGTCGAGTTTCGAAAAAAATTTGTTTTCCACGTAGGTTTAAAGAGAAGTCGTGTAGATGTAGTATGGGGTACCTGTCTGGGATAGTTTGATTGTTTAATCGTCGGTAATCTCCGCATGGTCGCCAGTCTTGGTCCTTCTTTGGAACCATGTGCAGCGGCGAAGCCCAAGGACTATTTGATTGTCTGATTATCCCGAGTTGCATCATATGTTCAAATTCTCTTTTAGCTATCTTTTAGCTATTCTACTAAGACAACCTATAACTTGCTAACTCGGACTTTTACACATGGATTGTGTGGCTGGCATCGGATGAAAAAAAAGAAAAAATCAGACAACAAAAGATATAGTTATTAATATTTTCAACACTTCACCCTTTATATACACACTCCCTTCTAATAAACAACTTTCCCTGTACCAACCTTAACTTCCCTTCCTTCATATGAGCTTAATCCAACTTGTTAAACACCACAATTCATTGTTCTTTATTACTACATTCTCTTGAATGGAGCCTCTGACTTCATTTCACTCTAACAAGAGATAATATGAATTTAATCTAATTTATTATACCTTTGTCTGATCTACGTAATGTTAAGCAACGTTTGGAGTCCATATCCAAGTGCCTTGTTGCTCTGCTGTTTCTCTTTTTTATTTTCTTCAGAATCTTGCTCCGAGGGCACAGCTATGAAACTTCTAACGTCTGGAACAAACTTGACGTATGCATCAACTCAAGGCCATGGTTTATAACAAGCGTTCTACGAGACTACTTTATAACAACTATAAACTTAATAAGTTAGGAAGCATGCTATGCTCCAACTAATGTTATAATTTGTAGATCATGCCTGTAAAAATGGCGTGTACCTGCTCATGCAGAAATATATTATTATTATTATTATTATTATGTGTGGTGAAAGTCTCATTGTCTTGGCACAAATGGGTGGACCCGTAGTGATGATATGATGTTGTACGTGGAGTACCGTGGACTCCGTTTGGTAATTTACTTTTTTGATACATTCGTATTCCTTCAGAATGTTGGTGAAAAGTTTGTTTTCAGGTTTTACTATATGAATACCGCAAATCTCGTAATCAGTAGCGAGCGTACCATTCACTTGTAAACGTGTGCATTGGTCAATCAACCTCTTGTTATTCATATCCACTAATAATTTGTAGGCACTTAAGAAATCAGCTCCGAGAATGGGTCGTTTGATTTGGGCGACTATAAAGACCCAAGTGAATCTTCGCCGAAGACCTGCAGTGAAACTTTGCTGTATGTAGTGTGTCGCCGTCGTGAAAGCTCAAATGGGATTCTGCCGATTTCTGCTCCTGTATCGACCAAGAAGTCTGAGCCAGAAATATGATCCCGGATGTGGAAAAGGCGGCTAGCGTGTTGGCCAGTAGCAGTCGCTGCCATTACTGTCTGACCGGCCTGTTTCCCTGATTCTCTGTGTCCGCCGCAGAAAATGTGCACGGTCTTGTGCAACGTCGTGCTTCCATACCGTACCTCGTATGATACCAACAAATACCAACTGCCTTCTTAGGGGACCTTGAGTGATGTCTTGACACTGCTCTTTTTTAGAACTGGATCTATTAGGTCGAGAATGGATACTCGCAATAGTAGACTGTAATGATGCTAACTGAGTTGTTAACTGCGTTATTTGTGCTGGATGTTGAGTGTGGTGCTCGTATCAACGAGAGGATTCACTAGGGGACACACCATATCAATAAGTTTATTTGGAGAGTACATGATGTGAAAAAAATAGTGTTTCAAGTAAAAATATAAACGATAAAAATATAATACACTCTAGGGCTCACTAGATAATTGTGGTGGACCAGACAATATAATAACCCAAAAGATAATAGCAAAGTTATTAATAACAAATAATAATAATATATATATGTCAAATGTTATAAACACAATAGAAATAAGGAACGATACTTAGTTCATCAAGAGAGTGCGTGTTCCAAATTGATCTGGTAAATATCCAAAATTATAGATGGTTAATAATTGCAGTAAGTTTGATGGATTCCTCAATGATATGATCCAGCAGTATATAAGATATATTCCAATTACAGTCTGTAAAGGTAAATGATATTTGATTCAGACTTCGGTTAACACAAATGCGAGTGAATGTAGAACGAGAGGTATGTGCGTAGTAGTGTATTTGGTAACAACCACAATAGTGTCACGCTACGTTAGAATCACAACGGAAAAAGTGTTCAAGGTAATACACTTAAACAACAGGTACAATCATTTAATGATAAATGCACATGCAGTGGGAAATTAACAGAATAAGTACAAATAACATTAAAAACTATTTACAAAATAAACTTGTCAGGCATATCTCCACAACATGACCAAAAAATATCAACTTACCAAATTTCCTTGGTAAGGTACTTTTTTCGTCAGAAATGTTTTAGTCCATTGTGCAGTAAGGTCCAAAGTTCATCTGTAACATTCGACCTTGAGGTCACAAATTGTGTGGGTAAAACCAGGAAGCGGGAAATTTGTATTCCTGGATTTAGCCGTATGTATGAATGTAAGACAATATGAAAGGGACGACGTGTTATTTTGGATTATTGACTGATTAGTTAGTTAGATCAATGCACTTGGTTGGGAATTTGCAGTTAGTTAAAAGCTAATTGATCTGGGAATATACATACATCATCGGGATATTTAGTCCAACAGCAATTCCATCCAGGCTGGCTGCAGACCTGGTCGTGGGTGCATCGACCACATATTCACCATTCGCCAGGTTCCCGAACACAGGCATTCTTTTTGGCGTCCGACAATAGTGGTCTTTCTTGACCTAAGAGCAGCGTTTGATCCTGTAGACCGAGAGGTTCTGTGGCAGTGTCTGTCATTGAAAGGCGTACCTCAGAAGTACATAAGCCTTGTGAAGGCTCTTTACTCGAACACTACTAGTCGAGTCAAAGCTTATGGCGAACTGTCATCTGCTTTTGAAACCTCAAGTGGTGTCCTTAAGGCTGTCCACTTTCTCCATATTGGTTTAACTTCATCGTAGACATGCTTATGGAAGTAACGCTCTTGTATTGAGCTCTTTTCAGGAGGTCTACTTATCGACTTAGAATACGCAGATGACACAGTCCTGTTTGGTGAAGATGCTGATAAAATGCAGTCTTTTGGTAGCATTGAGCAACAATGCCAGGATGTTTGGGATGCGCTTCTCCCCCTCTAAATGCAAGTCGTTGCTTCAGGATTGGTGTGCCTCAACACCTGAACTAAGAATAGGGAGTAAAGCAGTCGAACTTCACTTATCTTGGAAGTCTGATTAACCCTAAAGGGTTGGTGTCTGACTAAATCTCTGCACGAATTCGAAAAGCTCGTTTGACTTTTACCAACTTACATCACCTACGGCGAAGGTGAGATATCCGTCTATCAACTAATGGACGAATATACTGCGCGGCAGTTCGTTCTGTTCTGCTTTACGGCTGCGAAACGTGGCCATTAAGAGTAGAAGATACTCGTAAGCTACTAATATTTGACCACAGATGTCTTAGAATTATTCCTCGCATCTGCTGGGATTACCATGTAAGTAATAGTGAGGTTAGACGCAGAGTATTTGGGAATGATGGTAAATCAGTTGGTGAGGTTGTGAATCTTCATCGACTGAGATGGTTTGACCACGTATTGCGTATGCCTGAACAACGATTACCACGACGCGCAATGCTCACTGGTGTTGGGGATGGTTGGAGGAAAGTTAGAGGCGGCCAAACCAAAACGTGGCATCAGTTATTGAAGTCACTAACTTCCAGTCTGAGTCTTGTTGGTAGATGCAGACTACTTGGTTGGGGTCCGCGTGACTATCGTAACTAATGATTGTAGACTGTGTGTGACAGGGCTCAGAATCGATCACAATGTGTAGGTGTATACACTCTCTATCTTCCTTTAAACTATGAGATCAAAATCGCTTTATATCTGTCTTTTTACCAACTAATTCTTTCTTTCTGTACTATATCCTTATATGCAATCTTTCCTTTATATATCACACCATTGAGTTGATCGCTTCTATGAATTTGGTGTTCATCTTGTTGTGCTAATGAGGTGTGGTAACTTGGACCGATGCACATATGTGCCTGGTCCTACTTTGTAACTAACTGACTGACATAGCAAAGCTCAATAGATATGACCTAGTTTTAGTCTGTTAAAAGAAACTTAGTTTAAGCCTTGCGAGTTTCTTTGAAATTAGATTATAGACAAATATTAAGGAATTGTAATTATGCCTACAGTGTACACGAGTGTTTGAGTTGTGTACAAAAGTACAAAGTATTCAAGAGTTCATTTTACTAACGTTAGTTCTCAAGCAGCTGTTTCTCAGGGTTATTTTCCGTATACATGAGTGACATTATGAATATTGGATGGAACTCATACTTAATAGACTTCTCTGTAGCATATTAACGGGTTTATTATTCTACCAGGTGGGTATTAAAGTCAGTCAAGCTGACTAGAATTTATGGAAATACGGAACTGGTTCAAAAGAACATGTTGTCTTAATGTATTCTGACCAAAATTTTATTATCCAGTATAGCGGATGTAAGGAAATGGTACAAAAATTTAAGCACTTTAGTCACTTGAATGTACGAAGAGTTAAGGGCTATTAACAGATCCACCACACTGAATTTTACAGTTGATGAGAATGGGAGTAAAGTTAACGGATTTTGATAGTGATAAATCTCGAGTGGTTGGAGCCTTACTGTCTGTCATCAAACGTTCATCGTCTTTGTTTTCAACAAAAACTGGTTTTAAACTATCATCGGAAATGATCCCTTACCGTTTTTGTCAACATTATAATTATTTAGCAACATCAGTTACCGAAAGTGGTTTCAATTTACAGGAGCGGTCTAGGAGTATAACCAAGCTTTAAAGGTTACTGTTACCTACAATGACGGTGCCTTCTAGTTGTTCAATATTTGATTCTTCAAGGGTTTTGGGGTTGATCCTTGTATTATATAGACACTTAATTTTTGTTTTACTTGTTCAGTCTGTTTCATATAGCTACAACTCTCAGTACTATGCTTGAGGACAGATATTTCTAAATTTCGTTACAATGGATTTTTTTATTGGTCATACATTATCTAAAACACGGATATTATCTGCGTGTTGTTTAATCATCATTTCGATTTCGACCATATACAGTAATATATTAGACAAATGCAGCATTTCTCAAAGTCGTTTAGCACGTTCCATCCTAAATGAGGTAAGTCATTGAGTTTCGAAATATTCATTTAATTGCAGAAAAGATTGTTTTCCCACTGTTTAAATATACAGGTGTTGCTATGAATGAACTATGCCCTTTTCATCCTAAACATGATATTTATGCTATTCATGAACAAATGAAAAATAAAATTTCTGATTATGATTGGGAATGTCAAATGTGTGGTAAACGATTCTACACAGAAAATACATTTGATTTACATATTGGCAATAGACATGAAACAAATGCTTATAGTATCAGTCGTACAATTTGTTTATCGTCCTATTGTTCGTTACTTCGTTGTTCTGTACTAAAACCAGATATTGATTATGGTTATCAAGTGTTTTGGGATGAAGCATTATGTGATCCAAAGTCGTTTGAAGCTATTTCAAAGCAATGTGAGGTAGGTATTTTTTTTTACACAAGTATCTAGTTAGGAACTCATATACACTATAATTTGAGTAGGACTTGCTTGAATGCTAATACTACCACTACCCATCTGCTGAGACCGAGATAGAGCGGCCTCCGGCAAACCTTTAGTCGAGTGGTGTAGATTTGAAAGCGTGCACAGTTAAACCACTTTCCCTCCACTTGTTTATTACATTTAATCGAGTAGTAGTATTTAAGGCGGAACACAGTAACGTTTTAAGAAACTGATGCATACTTGATTAGTCACTGACTGAAATTGAGATATTTACAAACAGTTGGCCTTAACTAATTATGTGTTGGTGTTTACAAAGTCAGTTACTCTACCTGGCAACAAACAATAGCCTCATTACCAAGTTTTACTTTCCAGAAAACGAAATACCACTGCTGGTGAATATAAAATATGTCGCTATACATATTTCTTTCATTCCAACTTAGGATTATTTGTGGCGTATGGTAGATGTTTGTTTTCAACTGAAGGACAAGTTTACTGCAGAACAGTTGGTTCTGTTATACTTTATGATTCAAATGTAATCTTTAAAATAAGGGATATTCATGGCTTACTCGTATTTAGTCATAAAATTATCTAAGCATTACTAGCGTATGTTGGCCCCACCGAGTAAGCGATGTTGAATTCGGACACAGAGTACTTGATAAAGATGACAAACCGGTTGGTGACGTAGTGAATTCATTGCAATCTAACCCCTTTTGATGTATATTACGTATCCCCAACCACCGTTTTCGCGACCGTCCCAATAAATGGTTGAAGACGTTAACTGGCGTAGTTCAGAATCAGTCACAACGGTACGGAGACATTCACTCTTTGTCTTCCTTTCAATCTTTACCTTTAGGATTATCTTATACTTTTTATTCAGCGAATTCGTTCTCCTAGAATTATGTTGTCTATACCTAAACTTTCCTTTCTACCCCTAATACTATTACTGTTTTTATCATTCTAATATCTATCTCGCCTTCCTGATACAGTGTGACAAATTGAGTCAATACACGTAATTGTTAGGTTTTACTTTTTTGATAACTCACCATTACATTTAAACATGTTAACCTTGAAAAATTGGTTAGAATAATAGTATGGGAGCATGGGGATCTTGAATTATTGGGTTGCTATGTAATTAAGTGACTGAGTCGGATTTATTGATATTTAAAAGAGGAATATGCTATTGGTTTATCTCAGGAAATTTCCCATAGACACGAACAAATTCAGGTCAAGACAACTAATGTAGCAGCAGCCACTGCATCAGTAAACCTCAACATACACAAGGGAAAAAGCAAGATCCCCAAATACAACACGGAGAAAACCAGTCAGTCAGTAACATCGTAGAACTTCGTACGTACGTACATCAGTTCAAGTTGCCATACCACATTAGCACAGAGATACAACTTTCGATTCAAATCCCGTCGTGGTAGAGGCAGTAAAATTATAAGTAGTAATCGGAAAGATTAGGGTTTGAAAATGTTATTCAACAGTATAATCCAGTGAAATAAATTTGGTAAGAGGAAAAAACGAGACATGGAGAATTCAGAAGATTAGAATTTGGGAGAACACGAAGAACACCAACCCAATCATATGTGATGGAGAAGCTCTAGAAGATGTAGAATCCTTCAAGTACCTAGGAACCATCATCGATGAACAAGGATGATCGGATACAGACGTAAACGCAAGAATTGGCAAAGCAAGGACAGCATTCCCACAGTTGAAGAACATATGGAACTCAAAACAACCGTCAACTAATACCAAAGTGAGAATCTTCAATACGAACATCAAGACAGTTTTACTGCACGAAGTTGAGACTTAGAGAACTACCACAATCATCATCAAAAAGGTACAAGTAATTCTAAACAATTGTATACGCAAGATACTCAATGTCCGTTGGCCGGAAACCATCAGAAACACCCTACTGTGGGAGAGAGCAAACCAGCTTCCAGCTGAAGAGAAAAATAGGGAAAGACTTTGAAAGTTGATAGGACATACATCGCGGAAATCACCAAACTGCATCATGAGGTAAACGCTAACTTGGAATCCCGAAAGGAGAAGGAAAAGAGGAATGCCGTAGAACACACTACGTCGGCACTTGGAAGCAGACATGAAAATAATGAACAGTAACGGGAAAGGATTGCCCAGGACAGAGTTGGATGTATAGTGCTGGTGGGCAGCTTATGCTCCTCCATGAGCAGCGTAGGCAAGATATCCATCTACCAACCAAAGGACGGGTTTACTGCGTTACGTATGCCCAAACACCAACTGTCCCGGCTTGCGATGTTTTATGATGTAGGAGTAGGTTGGAAGAAAGGTAGGGGCAACCAGACCAAAACATGGTACAAATCCATGTAGTCACTGACAAGTGGACTGAGTCATGTTAGTAGGTGTAGACTACCTGATTGGAATCCGCGAGACGACAGCAACCGATGGTTAGAGACCTTGAATGACATGGTTTAAAATCGTTTTCAATGGCGCATGTGCATCCAGTCTTTGTGTTCTCCCAAATTCTAATCTTCTGAATTCTTCATGTCTCGTTTTTCCTCTTTCCAAATTTATTTCACTGGATTGTACTCCTTGAATAACATCTTCAAACCCTAATCTTTCTGAGTGCTGCTATTACTTTTACTGCCTCTACCACTACGGGATTTGAATCGACAGTTGTATCTCTGTGCTAATGTGGTATGGCAACTTGAACTGATGTACGTACGTACGAAGTTCTACGTTGTTTCTGACTGATGAGGAGTAACAGACGTAAGTAAGTAACAGACATGATTTGGATTAAGAGAGCTTCATAAAGTTATTCAATCATATACGGGTTATATTACCAAAGCAAAAAATAACTGACAATAGATTTCTATTAAAAACGTACATCAAATAGCAGACACTTTATTCGCGGGAAGCATTGTAGCTAAATATATGGATAGTCAGTGTTACGGCATTGTTCCGATAACGCAAATATGATAGTTTATATTATGACTGTTAAAATATATTATTTTTGAGGTGAAAGAACACAAAACTTGTCTGATCAATACACACTTCTTCATAGAAGCAAGTAAACTGGTAAATATAACTCATGACGGGTCAAGACAATGTATTTTCTTCTAAACTTCATCCAAAAGTGTCTGTTAAGAAACGTAATTATTAAGCTTATGATATGAAACATTGGATGGATATTGAAAAAAATTATTTTAGTGGATTTCAGAATTTCAAATATTTTTGGGGGATGCTTTTAATGACAACAATGAACCTTTTGTGTTGAGTTTTCAATTCGTATTGTCGATAAATTCAAGTTTTCTTTAGATGGAATTGTAGTGAGCAGAACATCAATGGGGACAATCGAATGTACTTGACACTAAATTAAAGGACTTGTTAATAAAATCTAACAATCATAAAGTAAATGCTCAATTTGCAAAACGTCCATCAATTGTCTCGAAATGACTCAGACTTTATTGTTCTTACATTTTCATACAAATTGCATTCTGTTTTCATTCTTTACTGTTCGATTCTCTTGTCTCTCTGCTACCAGACATTCCGTTCCTGACTAACATCATATACTATGTCGATATAAGTAACACACACCACAGAATCACTAAACAGTCTTGTTATCAATGTTTTCTGTTCTTTTATTCATATTTTTTATTTTTGTATAAACTAGGATATCTTGAATAAATGTACACCATCGGGAAATGACAGTAGTAGTACACAAATACGTCGTAAGTTATAAATTCAATTTTCTTTTCTTTAAACAAACACTATTACTTATGTCCATTTAGTTTTGTAAATTTCTTGATGTGAAAAGCGAATCTCATAATGCTATCGATATTGTAAGCTGATCCAAGTTAGATCATAGATTAAGAACCATTAGGTAAGTTTGCAAATCTAGTGAGAAGTCATGATCATTGTATTTTTAACGTGTTCCCATATTAGGATGAAATAACTGTCCAGTGTTTCATGTTTTTCAAAGGATGTCCAACTTTCAGTGATCTCCCTAAACTTACTTACGCCTGTTACTTTTCATGAAGGAGCCTAGTCTGCTCACTAGCATTCTCTGTCCAACCCTGTCCTGGGCAATCCTTTCCAACTCTTTCCAGTTGTTATTCATCCTTTTCATATCTGATTCTATTTCCCGACGTAATGTGTTCTTTGGGCTTCCTCTTTTCCGCTTCCCTTCAGGATTCCAAGTTAAGTCTTGCATCGTGATGCAGTTCGATGATTTGCGTAATGTGTCCTAACTATTTCCATTGTCTTTTCCTAATTTCATGTCATGACGTCATAGATTCTAGAGAACATTCATTTACTTTCGTTGGTGAATGTTTTTTTTAATTAACTAACTTGTAGGCAATGAAAGAGATTTACATTTTCAGATGGATGCTTTTAAGTGTTGTATTCTATGAATTAAATGGTTCGATTTCGGAGCTCTTATTATTGTGCCTACATCGTGTAGAATCAAATCTTTCAGTTATTCCATAAGTGTTATATCAGTTCGTTACAATGGCTTTTTTTGTGATTGGCTATCTTCGTAAGTTTCACCACCTTCTGACTACCACTTGACCTCTTTCATATTGATTGATAAATCAAATCTATGATTTGAATGCCATGTCTCGACAGATTTACTGGCATTGTTAAAGTTTCCCTCATCCACAATTCCAACATTTCTCCAATAGGATTCCTATCTGTGTTTTTTTACATGTATTGATATCAATGATCACGTATCATATCATCATATTGTTAATCTATGTTCATGTATGTGCATAGGAGAAGACGGGGGGAGGTCCATTTTCATTCAATAAGATTTGGGGGGGGGTTGGTACAACTCCTCAAATAAAACATTCAGAGATAAAAAAATCACTAGATTACTAAATTTTATTGATGCAAAATGCAATTCATTGTTAGATCGCCAAACCACATTACGTTCTCCTTGATATCACCAGTTTTTCTTTTGAATTGTATATAGTGGGGAATTTTTTGTGATAGCCTGATTATACTAGATCACTCTATAACTGTGTAGGTTATACTCATGACCCACAAATTATCCCATTAATGGGTGACTGGTTTACTGTTTAACTGTATCGTCCTCCATGACCCGTGACAACTGAAGTCCGCAAGGAACTCCAACTCTTGAAGTGCCACAAATCACCATGCCCAGATAATTCACCTCCAACCCTTTTTAAAGATGATAGTGACTTTCTTGTTGAGGAACTGTCTGAGTTGTTTACAAAGGTTTGGGAGCTAGAGAGTGTACCAACGTCATGGAATGAGTCGATAATTGTCCCTATCTTTAAAAAGTGTTCACGTATTCTCTGTAACAACTATCGGGGGATAAGTCTACTTCCGATTGCGTCCAAACTGTTGGCTTCCGTCATACTTCGTAGATTGCTCAAAACCCGAGAAAAATTGACTCGCGAAGAGCAGGTTGATTTTCGTTCTGGTCGAGGATGTATTGATCATGTCTTCACCCTCCGTCAAATGTTAGAACACCGTCATACATATCACAGGCAAACAATCGTAGTGTTTCTTAACATAAGGGCTGCTTTCGATTAGTCGGACAGGACTGTTGTCTGGGATTGTGTATTGAAGAAGGATGTGCCTGAAAAGTTTAATAACATCTTATAAACCCTATATACAAACACCTCAGGCAGAGTGGTGGCTTACAACCACCTTTCTCCATTGTTCCATTCAAGCAATGGAGTTAGGCAGGGTTGCCCAATCTCAACATTCCTCTTCAACTGCCATCGATGACGTTCTGGAAACAGCTCTGATGGATGTAAGTGATGGCAGTGTGGATCTGTTGCCTGAAGAAAGACTTCTCGACCATGAGTATGCGGTTGATATTGTCTTACTGTGCGACAATGCCCAAGCTATGCAATCCGCACTTAATCAGTTGGTAATTAGTGTTCGTGGATATGGTATGTGCTTTTCACTTTCGAAGTTCAAAGTACTTATACAAGACTGACAGGACTCTGATCCTGCCCTCACCCTGGGTAGCGAGCAGATAGAATTGGTCGAAAAAATTATGTATTTGGGTAACTGCATAAGTGCTGGTGGTGGTGCGAGTGATGAGATCAATTAACGTATAGTGAAAGCCAGATGTTAGACGACTCTCTGTGTTTAGTCATCGTTGTCTTCAAAGGATTGCTGACATCCAGTGGCAAAACCATGTTAGTAATGCAGAGGTTGGGCACAGCGACAATAATGCACTTAGTGTTAAAATCTTGAGACATCGACTTCAGTGGTTGGATATTTCTTACGTATGTCATCTTAGAGAATTTCACGTCGTGTATTATTTGCTCGCGGTGGGACTGGTTGGAAAAAGAGGAGAGGTGGTGAGTGTATGACATGGCGCTATGGTATGAAAAAAAGCAGTACAGGATTGTCTTTATTGGTTCTTCACGACCCCCTGGTTGGGCTCCTAGAAATGGTGCAACATAGTCGCTCGAGACGTTATCAGATATGGCTCAGAATAGAAGTTAGTGGTGATCGTGATGTAACTTTCTTTCACTTCCTTCATATAAAGTGGACGTAAATTTAACTGGGAGAATTCTCTCTGGTTGTGAATTCGCTAACTGCACTACCTCTCTCGTTATTATTATTATTTCACTATCATGAACTAATTTCTGTTCGTTATTGTACTCCTTTTTCTTATACTGTGATATTGGTACATAAACTTCCTATGTGCAAACCGCGAACCAGATACTGAGTGAGGAGACTAGTAGTGGAAGTGTTGGGGAGACCCAGAAAATTCCTCGAAAAAAGCCCTAAAAACGCTTGGAAACATCCTATGCAATCAGCATTCAATAGACGTTTCTAAGAAACATCTAGAAAGTGAAAAATCAGGTGTCGCATTTCCTACGACAATGTTTAGAAGGGTTCTAGAACTTCTCAGAAGCCCAAGGCCATCTGAAATGTTATAAATACCCTAGATTTTCTGTACATAAAATAACCTCGGAGTAAATCGCTCTTAACATATTTCACACCTTTTCTCGCGTGTTCAAGTTACCGTGTAGATTTAATCTAGAAGTTGTTAGAAGAGCTTAGCGAACTGATTCAAGCGTTCAACTAGAAGATTTCTCAGAAAGAAAAACGTTTATTGGGCTAAATCAAATCACATATATATACTCCTTAGAAAATGAAACTACTTCTCAGGCAATTGATTGGCACAACATAACTTCATTTAGTGAGTTTTAATTGACCCACTCTACCAATCATCTTTGTCAGTAACTTTTACTATCACTGACACTATTAATATATCTTACCGTTATGATATATTATGACAACTTAGACCAATTCACACATTGTGTTATTTGATTTAATGAATACTTTTCTCATTATTTTTATCACCATGTTTTTAATATCGTATATCATGGAAAATGATTATAATTGCATGGTTTTCTAAAAACAATTATAATTACCAATTGTAGAACTACTTCAAACTACATTATGTGATCAGTTATCTTGTGATCGGTATTGGATTTTACCAGATTCCCATGTAAGTTTTAACTGTGATAGGTGTTACTTGGTTGTTAATTCAGTTTGAAATGGTTTAGATTATCCCATTGTTGATATTTTTGACTGATATTTTGTTATTATTAGCTGGGATATGGGCATCCTATTGGGATTGCATCGATACAGCCATTATATGAAGTGTGACTAGCATTAGAATCCAATACGCACGTTTTTTTCTGTTTGAGAATCATTTTTGGCTGAATGTTCGTGCATCCCAGGGTTGATGTCTACATAGTACATTTCATTTTAAATGCCAGTGCATTTGAATCCCGAAATGGACATCAACTCTGAGACCCAGGTACATTCAATTAAAGCCAAGTCTCAAATACGATGAAATGCTCGTCCTGAATTCCACTGTAATCCATATTCCGTCTGTTCTATATCGAATTAGTTATTGTTGATATTTTTGTTTCTTTATGGAAAATTAATTTCGACTTTTACTATTCATGGTTCCTTTATATATTACCCCTTGTGGAGGAGCACAGGTTGCCCCCTAGCATTCTCCATCGACCTCTGTCCTGGGAAATCTTTTCCAGTTATCCGTAATGTATGTCATACCCACCTCTAGCGTGTTTCTTAATTTCCTCTTTAGTTGGTAGTTGGTTTGTTCTCTTTCACAGTAGGTTAAGCTGGTGATATTTGGCCAACGGATATTATTTATTTGTTTAAACACATAAACATTGGTACAGTAGTGTCGGTTACTATGTTAAACCCATATAACTTATTCTAGCTTCTGGACAAGTCAATTTATCCATTCTTCTTCAGTCGTGTTTTGACCTTGTTAATTATTCACTTATCAACCTCAACTGTTTTTATATGAGCGCATATGTGTATACACTTCTTATTCTATTCATCACATGTCTGTAACTCATTTTTATCTGACTATAAATATTGATTGACGCTTGGTTGAATGGAGTTGGTTCACATGCCTTCTCCGCTGTGTGTCATTTCGTTTCACTCTCTTCTATTCGCTTCGTCCCTGTGATTGTCTGCCCATATCAATGATTGTACAATAATTATATACGATAATAGGCGATATATATGTTTCGATAGCAATCAACATATGATCTCATTGGAGTCAGATCCCGGGCCAATAAAATATAAAGAGGCACCAACTACATATGCGTCTGATCCACAAGGCAGGGAAGCAACATCAAGATATGAAGTCCCATGGTAGCCGGTGACTAACGATAAGTTTATGCGCCTTTTGTTCCCTCAGGATCCTGGAGCCAATATGCACCATTAGTTTGGAATCAGGGTTTCCCAGCTCCTCTAGGTGGACCCTTCGTGTCCACCAACCCGGATAAAGCACCGGACATTCGCATTTCGTTCTCTCAATTTCGTAAAAAAAACAACAATGCCTCGAGAAGACAGTAAGTAGGATTTCCGTGGCAGTGGCTGTATACGCGTGGCCATGTAAGAACATTTCGAAAGGGAGAGCGGACTCCCCACCCTCGTCCGTCCCAGGCAATTCGGTGGCTGATACTAAGAATCTTGCGTAGACAATTGCTTATAAATAGTTGTATGTTTTGGTGGTGGCTGTAATAGTTCTCTAAGTTTCAGCTCCGTAAAATAGAACTGTCTTGACGTTTGTATTGAATATTCTGACTTTGATATTGGTTGAGAGACAGTTGTTTTGAGTTTCATATGTTCTTCAGTTGTAGGAATGCTGTCCTTGCTTTGCCAATCCTTGCCTTTTCATCTGCACCAGATCCTCCTTGTTTATCGAATATGCAGCCCAGATATGTGAAACTTTTAATTGAGATCATGAAATAATCAACGTTAGACCACCATTAAAAACCTGGAAGCACTAGACTGCCGCTTCGTCCTAGTAAGGGGCCACTCAGCAGTGCGCATCCACGATCTTGCCCGACCACCTTACATTGTCTTCCGTGGCTAACTGCCTCACACCTCACATGGATTACATCCACTGGTCACAGGTTCTCATCACAACTCCGAGATTCACCTTTCCAAGTTAGTCACTGGTCAGCCAGCACATCATAATAATGATCAGTATATGGTTGTTGAGATTGTTGACTATTTTCGTCATTCAGATCATCAACCGATCAACGTGATGCCTGGTGGTGATAGATTACATGCTAGCTGTATCGAAATTCACTGCGCACAAACCTGAGTAGTGTGATGAAAATGGGGGTTTTGTTGGCAGAGGAGGTCGAGACCCAGCACGAATACCCAACCTCTAGACCACTAAGACGTCATCCGACGCTGTTAAGTCTCACTTTAACCAATCTACAATATTCTACAATCTCCTTACATTATCTTCGTTCGTTAAATGCCTCACGCCCGACACGGTTAAACTCCACTGGTCGCGGTTTCTCTCTATAACTCTGAGAATTATCTCTGGAAGCTGGTCACTAGTGAGTATATGATAATTATAAGTATAGGGTTGTGGAGATTGTTGACTTTTAATTGAGATCATGAATCGATCAGTGTTAGACCACCATCGAAAACCTGGAAGCACTGGATGGTTGTTTCGTCAGTTCATTTAATTGGGATTTTATGCTCATTACTTAATAATGTACTTGTTCTGTACTCTTTTTTTCATATCAAAGATTCAAACTTCTGCATTGGAAAAAGTACTCACTGCATTCATCGTAACAGCCGGTTTATTGACTTATTATTCTGTAATATTTATGAGATTAAGGTAAGCTCTCAAAGTGTGGTAAATAGTAATAAGTATGGATATTTCTTTACTACTTCACATTAAAATTGTTTTTTTTTTTTGTTGGTAGTACATTGTGTGTGCTGTGCGTGTTTCATAGTTAAGTATCGAATTTGATCATTTTGTTCAGGAATTTTGAGTTTATATCTTAGTTGACTCTAGTGGTTCGCAACCATGACCACGGCTAAATCTGAGTCCAAGATCTTCAGGTTTCTCGGGGTACGCTTTGTTCATAGACTGCTGAAGCAGCATCCATTAGTTTACATTCACATCTGTATTATATCTTAGGTCGTCCGTAGTGTGATTGTCACCTAACTTCTAAGCTGGTCACTGTTACTCGTCTGATTAAGTGGAGCATGATGCCGTTTCTCCGTTAGTTCACCGGTTCGATCTCTGTTTGGCATTTCAGTTTGCGCAGACGGAAATTGTCAGTTTAGTCCTCACATATAAGGTATTACTCAAAACCAAATATATGAATCATCTATACTTGGAAAATGGGTCATCCGGTTAAGAAGAGATGATTAAGGTTCCAACTACCTATCTTAGCTGGTGATGTTTTGCACCGAATTTCTTCCAGTTTGTCTTCTATACTTAGTGCTTTACGAACTGGCTTCATTTTTATTCACTAAAGGTGGTCATTGTAGATGCGAGTACTGCTTCGAAGAAACTTGGAAATTCTTGGCGAAATTTAAACCTAACAGTAGGATAATAAATGCAAAATGACTTTTGAACGGTATCCATTCAGATGGGTGACTATCAAAAGGAAGAGTGGAAAAAGGCGTATATTAATGAGGGCAACCTCCAAAAAAAGCGCATGTTAATAAAGATGAGCATTAAAAGAGGGAATAACATTTTTAATGATTTGAAATATGCTTGATTTATCCTCTATCTCGTCGCTGT
The DNA here is from genome assembly GCA_946903255.1 of Schistosoma spindalis. Taxonomy (NCBI): domain Eukaryota; kingdom Metazoa; phylum Platyhelminthes; class Trematoda; order Strigeidida; family Schistosomatidae; genus Schistosoma; species Schistosoma spindalis. The sequence goes on from OX336419.1 coordinate 995,574, forward strand.
ATACGATCAATCCAAAACGTCGTTTCCTAGATGTCTAATGAATAGTCTACTTTCATAATATACTGTGATTGCTCAGATTTGGTAAAGATTTGTTATTCTTATTACTTATTACCTTTATCCAGAACATAATTGTGTTCTATTGGGTGTTTTGTAATAAATTCACATATCGTATAACAGCGTGACCTACACTTCCCCGTACGATTTTCCATACATCTCTAAATATTCTTATTGCAAATTTCTATTTTCTGGTTGTATAATCATTCACTATTAAAAAGTCTGCATTCTTATTGCTCTCCATGTATTGCAAAGCCATTTAAATGAGGTGTAGAATATGTAATTCGTTAACTTTACACATACATAGTTTCAATTATTGGGATCATGAGTCGATTGGAGTTAGGCCACCACGGAAAACCTGTAAGCACTGGACGACCGTCTCGTGCTATTGTGGGACTCCTCAGCAATGCGCATTCACGATCCCACTCAAGGGGATCGATCCCAGAGCTTTCATTCTCGCACGCGATTGGTTGAGGTTAGATATTAACACTGTTGAATGCCGGCTCAGTGGTCTAGATTTTAGGTGTTCACGCGCAAGACCAGTAGTTTCTGGGTTTGAATCTCGCGAGCGGGATCGTGCATGAGCACTACTGAGTAGTCCCATAGCCGTCTAGTGCTTCCAGGTTTTTCATGATAGTCTAACATCAATCGGTTCACGATCTAAATCAAAAATGTTATTCCCTCTTTCAGTGTTTATCTTTATTAACATACGCCTTTTTGATGGTTGCCCTTTTGCTGACGCCCTTATTATTGTGAATCCCTCTGAATATATAGGCATTTGTACGTATATTTTTTCATTTGAAAAGACCAAATGTTCATTCAGTAAAAGCTAGGACTTTATCAATTCCAACTGCTCTATACACAAATGTATTCACTAGAGATGGTCATTGTAGATGCAAGTACTGCTTCAAAGAAACCTGAAAATTCTTGGCGAAATTTGGACCTAACAGTAGAGATTTGAAATAACTGATTAGTTCTGCTAACATGCACTTTGGATCTAAGATAACTAAAGTGACCGCTTATCTGTTAGTTAAATCATTTAAAATTTCTATCAACAGATCCTTGTCACGGTTTGAGCAATCAGTTGATGTATCTCGTAAAATTCATATATGTTCATATAGTAGTTTAGCATGGATAAGTAAAAAAAAACTCGATAATATTCTCTGATCTGGATATTACCCAATAAGAAGATTTATTGATTATTATTTATTTTAACACATAGATATTGTTACAAAGAGGTACCAAATACATATGGGCCACACAGATCTCATTTGATATGTGTGAGGGCTGTGATACTGCCCAGGTGCCCAAATCGAAGCAGGTGGTTTTATTAGAGAGCCACACCCCGAGCATTCGACCTAAAGGGTCTGATCCACAATTCAGTGGAGCATCGTAAGGAGATGCAGTCCTATGGTAGCCGGTGACCAATAAGAAAAACGAATGCATGAATGATGATTACGCAAGATGTTTACGTAAAATACGGTATATTTTGGTTTTTCGCTACTTCATTGTCCTCATCATTTACTAAAAAGCATATTATTTATGAACTTCTTTCTACCATTTTTTTGTAGTTCATCGTTTTGTCGTTTACGTATTTCTAGTCTATCTATTCCACGAATCAGTAAAAAAGCATTTCGATCCTATTACTGACAAAAAAGATAGAATAAGATGTGGTCATGAATCTCTACACTAAATGACTGACTTCATTAATTAAGAAAATGTTGTATATTTTATAAAATGAATCCCATCTTTATTTTTATTATAACGATTTGTATTTCTTCGTTGTTGGTAATTTATGATTTAATTTTCATTGAATTAGAATCTTGATAAATCATGGTTAATGTGTTACAATGTTTTAACTTGTAAATACAATTGATTATAAGTTTTAATGTGAACACACATCAACACAACCTGGATGCAAGAAAATGTAACCAAGGAGTTTCGCATAAAAGTGTATACTTATTACTTGTATCCGACTATTAGTCGTTTATTAGTTTACAATAGACATATTCATATTTCAATAGTTGTAATCATGAATCGATTGAAGCTAGACCCGCGGGGAGAGGGATCGTGGATGCGTACTGCTGAGGAGTCCCATACTAGGACGAAACGGCCGTCCAGTGCTTTCAGGTTTTCCATGGTGGTCTAGGTTCAATTGATTCATGATTTCAACTATTGAAATTACCAATTCTCGACAAAACCCCTTCTAGTAATATTCATATTTGTACTTTCTAGATAACAGGGTTTTTAACTTTTATCATCAACTACATATACTACTGTACTTCCTTCATTTGTTATGCTTTAAGTGGCCTGGGATCTGACTTCAAATAGATCATATACAAAATATATACATCTTGACTATTCTTGTATATTATTATCGATTTAATTCGCATTAATGAATATAACGGAATTAAATGAGTACAACGACGGATTTTGATTATGTATATTTTATGCACTCAGTGATTTGAACAAGCAATAGGGGAGACGAAACAAACAAGAGAATGAAGTGAAATGACGTACAATGAAAAGGCCATGTGAGCCAACACCATTCAATCAATATTTATAGCCAGGTAAAATAGGGTACAGATATGTGATAAATAGAATAAGAAGTGTATACACACATACGCGTTCATATAAAAACAGTTGAGGTTGATAAGTGAATAATTTACAAGGTCAAGATGTGACTCAAGAATAACGGATAAATTCACCTGTCCAGAAGCTAGAATAAGGTAAATGTGCTTAGCATAGTAAGTGACACTACAATGTATCTAATTTATCCAACTGGGTTTTCTCCGGTAAAAATCACATGGATGTATATACAGGATTTATTTTCTTTGAACTAGAGCAGTTTATTCTATAGGATTCTATTGTAATGAGACTTTTCCAAAGTTTCAAATCGCTTGTCTAAAAGAGAACACTTGAAAATATTCAATAGCCAATTTCTTTCTACTATGGGTGGTCCAGCATGCTCTGTTTTGCACTAATAACAAAAATGTTGCATTCTTCCAATAAAATATATTGGATACGGTCCTAAAAAGTCAAGTCACCAATTTCAACGAAACTATCTTTGCTTGGTAATATATATAGAGTAGGGTTTGTGAAATTCTATACTATATCTCAGATAACGCAGTTAATTGTATATGCTAAAGCGGTTGGATTGTCCACGCGATACTTAGAAATACCAGTCAGAACGCCAGGAAGATCGGACAAACAACTCACGATTATGTATTCTTCAAACTTGCAATTCGTGTGATTATACGCATTAAATACAACGTACTATAAATACAGACTATGCGTTCCTCAAATAGGTTATTAAGGGTTTATTTAAGAAGAAACAGTCACCAAAATTGCATACGTCATTCAGGGGTATCCTGTAAGTCTTGAAGATATTAATGTCTGTTATAATTCCGCTTGCTGGTTAAATTTCTAATTGACCTAACATGTACACCATGAAGAACTCAAGCTTTATTTAATGCAAAGAAAATCCAGGGAATATCGTCTTTACAACAAGTCTATTTTTAACTATGACTAAAATTAAATGACTTGACAGAATTTGTTAATGCACACGATGGTCAGATTTCACTGTAATGCGATGATCTAGTCTAGTTGGGACGCTTAATTATTGAGTTCTTACAATATCAAGTAGGTCAACTGGGGGGGGGTGATAAGACTAAATGTAAAAGCTGTCAGGATGTGGTGTTAGGAAAGATAGACAACGAAAAAGATAATAAAAATCAGTTCTAAGGATAGTACACTTCTTGTCTAATGAAATAGATCATTCTTTCACTACTGGGTGATCCAAGTCCAAGATCCTTTTTGTCTCATGCATCCTCGTTAGAATATTTTAACCGCCCAACACAAATGAGACAAAAGCAGTCAGTAAATTTATAGGCTGATCTATTCTTCATTTAATCATTTCTGGTCTTTTCTAAACTAATTCTACACTTGTCAGCGTAGCACATTAAATGTAGGCTATAGAATCAGATACATGTGGCACATCCCAACCATTCATAGTTTCATGAAAACAATTTGTCATTTTATATTCACGATATTGTATTAAACCTTGGAATTCTTTACTTAGTTGATCGCACTATACACACAAACATTTGCTTCAAAAGCTCATTGAAGGTATATCAAGCTTCATACAATCCATACATAAATACAGCTGTATATATATAAATGTTTTATTTATTTATTAAAAATGTATAAAAGAGAGCACGTTGGCTAAAAAAAGGATACAATTTATGACTTAACTTTTCAAGTTATTAATACAGGAAGTCAGGTAAGAGAGATTTCCCAATGTGAAAAATGCTATGAAACATATTTAGAATGTAATCTAAAACAGTTTGATAGCATGTAACGAAAAGAATAAGGATAGTTAGGTTTGCTTGAGTGGGTATCAAATGAAAAGGTGAATATATGTGACGACTTTGCCAAAATAGTTATTTCTCATCTTTATATGTAAGTGATATCAGAACATACATAAACTTAAGGATAATAATCATTGATCAGTCAATTAATCGATCCGTTATCATTGGTTACTACTGATGAATTTGTATTGTTTTTTTGATTTGCTGTTTGATGTTCTTTGTTACTGTTAGTATGTTGTTTACCAATATGACCACTTTTCTGTTGTGGTTTTGTTTGAGATGTACGTTTGGCTGCAGCGATTGCTGCACGTTGTGCTTCACGAGCTAGATGATGATAAGATTGTGAGATTAAAGAAACAAAAACAACATTATCTTAAATACTCGTATGGTATGAAATAGAACGAGTTTTACAAGGAAGAATATATTGCATGTATAAATGTTTAGTATTATATATATATATATATATATATATATATATATATATATATATATATATATATATATATATATATATATATAGGGATCTACGGAGTTGTTATTTTTGTGAGGGTTACAAAATAGGAATCTTAGATTGAAAGTCAGTTCATTGTCACCAACTGAGGATGTCAGAACAAGCGTTATGCGTTCCCTAACCGCATTTTACCCTGGCGTGCAATATCGACTAGTGTAGGGGCGAGTCGGGAAAAAGCTAAGGGCGGTCAAACCAAAAACGTGACATTACTCCATGAGTCCATTGACTATTGAACTAAGTTGTATTGGTAGGTGAAAACTATCTGGTCGATATTTGCCTAATCAATGGTCGGAGACTTGCATGACATATCTAGCCCTGGTACGGTCGAGGGTAAGGAGAGTCCCTTTTCACTCTCGAAATGCTCTCACATGGCCACACGCATACAGCTACTGCCAGGGAAGTCTTATTCACTGCCTTCTCCCGGCGGGATGTTGTTTACGAAATTGAGAGTATAAAAAGCGAATGTCCGGCGCTTTAACCATAATTTCAACGTCTTATTTTTATTATCATAACTACTATGTTTATTTAAACTTGTTTATCATTCATGTGGTAACTTGATTCAACGTAATATTTTTACCAGGGGCATTGATTATGAAATGAGATTCGGATTTGTTTATAATTTTTCAACATTACTACTTGAATATTTTGTATGGTTTACATTGTATTAGTCTTTTTTCACCACATTCTATTTGGTTTACCAATCGTTATTACGAAAATAGTAGTTGCCCTAATGGGTTGGTCTCTGCACGGATTAGAAAAGCTCATTTAACTTTTGCCAACTTACGTCACCTACGGCGAAGGCGAGATATCCGTCTATCAACTAATGGACGAATATACTGCGCGACAGTTCGTTCTGTTCAACTTTACGGCCGCGTAACGTAGCCATTAAGAGTAGAAGATACTCGTAAGCTACTAATATTTGACCACAGATGTCTTAGAATTATTTCTCGCATCTTCTGGGATTACCATGTAAGTAATAGTGAGGTTAGACGCAGAGTATTTGGGAATGATGGTAAATCAGTTGGTGAGGTTGTGAATCTTCATCGACTGAGATGGTTGGACCACGTATTGCGTATGCCTGAACAACGATTACCACGACGCGCAATGCTCACTAGTGTTGGGGATGGTTGGAGGAAAGTTAGAGGCGGCCAAACCAAAACGTGGCATCAGCTATTGAAGTCACTAACTTCCAGTCTGAGTCTTGTTGGTAGATGCAGACTACTTGGTTGGGGTCGGCGTGACTGTCGTAACCAATGGTTGGAGACTGTGGGTGTGACAGGGCTCAGAATCGATCACAATGTGTAGGTGTATACACTCTTTTTCTTCCCTTAAGCCAAGAGATTAAAATCACTTTAAATCTTTATTTCTACGAACTAATTCTTTCTTCCTGTAGTATCTCCCTATGTGCAATCTTTCTTCTATATATTACCATCACTGAATTGATTAGTCCCATGAATCCGGTGTTCATATTGTTGTGCTAATGAGTTGTGGTAACTTGGACCGATGCACATATGTGCCTGATGCTACGTTGTAGCTGCCCCAAATTACCTGGTACGGCCGAGAGTCGTTCTCCCTCTGGAAATGCTCTTACATGGCTACGTGCACACAACCGCTTCCAGGGAAGTCCTACACACTGCGTTCTCGCAGCAATACTGTTGTTTACGAAATTGAGAGGACGAAAAGTGAATGTCCCGCGCTTTAACCGTGTTGGTGGACACGAATAGCCCTGATTACAAACGAATGATGCACATGGGCTCCAGTGTCCTGAATGAACAAATGGCGTATGAACCAATCGTTGGTCACCTGCTACCATGGAACTGCATCTCCTTACGATGCTCCACTACCTTGTGGATCAGACTTTTAGGTCAAAGACTCGGGGTGTTGCCCCCCAAGAAAACCACTTGCTTCGGTTTGGGCACCCGGGAAGTATCACAGCCCTCACACAAATCAAATGAAGTTTATGTGGAGCATATGTATTTGGTGCCTTCTTGTACCAAGATATATGTGTTCAAATAAATAAATAAATACGTTGTAGCTAACTGACTGATACATGCTTTTACTACTAACAGTATCACGACAACTGCGAACTATTTCTGAACTTTAATACAATTCAATAAACAATTAATCTTTTTTACCATATAAAAACTATTCAATGATTTAGGTGAATACCGAAACTATGAGGTTTCATTTTTGTCTACTCTTTCTCTATATATATAACTTACATTTTCAAAACTATAATCACAATTGTATACTGTTTGAATAATATGTAAAAGTACAAATTATAGTTTACCTTGTTTTTCTTGTTCAAGTTTTTGAGCTGCTAATTCACGTTCTTTCCTAACTAATTGAAGACGTGCTATATTAGCTGCTAATTCGGTTTCTGATAATAATTTTATTGGATCAGTTGTAGCTTTGATAGATGCGGCAATCTCTTTTCGTGAAGGACTGAAATACAAAAGATATTATTTTTTCTTTAAGAAAAAAACTTAGTTTAATAGCTAATTTCCATGCAGTTTACAAATAATATTGATGAAATGCAACATATACGTAATCGGTGGAATTAGTTTTATTACCGTCTATTAGAACAACGCATTTACTCAGTACAGCTCTAAGACATATTGGTTTTGAGAGCTAATGATACGAATCGGCTGTCCAAAGTGAACTAGAAGGAGCAACGTTTAATCAGTCAGTCACAAGCAACATAGAACCTGGAACATATGTAAACCAGTTCAATTTGTCATAATACAACATTATAGAGACATGAAATTATCCAGAAGTAGTGTTATCAGTTTTAGTGAACAGAACAGCCACACAGATGATGATGGGAAATAAAGCGGTATGATAAAAGTATAACAATTTTACAACTCAAGATCTAAAGGAAGACAAAGAGTAGATGCTTCTGTGGCGTTGTGACTAATTCCTAACCACGCCATCCAACGTCCCAAACGATTGGTTTCGATGTTTGAGCATATTCTAACCAGGTTGTTTGAACCTACTAATATAACTTAGACCAACAGTCAATTATTTCATAGACATATGTTGTGTATGGTTTTGGGTGTTTCTATTAACTTTTTTCCAGCCTACCTCTACACCAACCAATATTGGGCGTCCATGTATAAGGTGGTTCGGCATACGTAATACATATCTGGAAAGATTTGGATCGCCTGTCATCCTGAAACACGACGATGAATTTAAAGTAGGAATATAACTAGGGTAACTTATAAAATTAAGCCAATAAGTCAGAGTAACTTGTTGTGTACTGATGTGTATAACGGGGGTAGTATCATTCGGAAAAATTTTCTATGGAAGTTGGGTAATATATACAAGGTTCAATCTTTTTCACTACATACAGTTAGTTATCAACTAGTAACTACTATTTCTTATTCAGTATTATTATTTAAACACATAAACATTGGCACAAGTAGGCACCAAATACATATGCTCAACACAAACATCATTAAATTTATGTGAGGGCTGTGATACTTTCCGGGTGCCCAAACCGAAGCAAGTGGTTTTCTTGGGGGGCAACACCCCGAGTCTTTGACCTAAAGGTCTGATCCACAAGGTAGTGGAGCATCGCAAGGAGATGCAGTTCCATGGTAGCAGGTGACCAACGATTGGTTCATACGCCATTTGTTCCTTCAGGATACTGGAGCCCATGTGCATCATTCGTTTGTAATCAGGGTTTTCCGACTCCTCGAAGTGGACTCTCTGTGTCCGCCAACCCGGTTAAAGCACCAGACATTCGCTTTTTGACCTTTCAATTTCGTAAACACCCAGACTGAGAGAAGTCAGTGAGTAGGACTTCCCTGGAAGTGGTTGTGTGCACGTAGCCATGTAAGGGCATTTCCAGAGGGAGAGCGGACTCTCGCCACTCTCAGCCGTACCGGGGCATTTGGGGGACTGTTCGGTATTAAATGAATAGCACATACTATTACATTAGAACCAATATCTCCTAATTCTTTAGAAACGAGGCTCAAAAAATATCAATCGAAATCACCATTACACTATTATCAAAACATGAATTGATTAGAATGACTTACACAACTGTTTTAGAAGATTTTACACGATTAGGATTGCAAACTTCAATTAAATGACTAACACCCTTATGACGTTCGGTTGTGTCTTGCTCATCGTCATCATCTTCTTCCTCCTCCTCCTCCTCATCATCATCATCATCATCATCATCCGTTTCAGTTTCATTAATATTCTTGTCATGGATTTTTTTATTCAGAGATGATTCAGCTTCTTTAGACAACTAAAGAAGTAAGTGGATCAATATGATAATAAGCATTCTATGATGTGCCATAGATACAAATTTTATGATATCTCTAAGCAGAAGTTGGAAACAACCAGTTCGAAAAAAACGGACTTTTACAGTTCAGACCACAGATTAACTGTATGTAGATTGGAAGTGCCGAATAGTTACTTTTCTTTAGTATGAGACTTCTCTATAGTGTGAATGACGAGACTAATTCATGGAACGAACCTTGTGCCTTGATGCTTAGCGGAGAGCGCTAAATCTTCCAACCGCTGAGTTAAGACCATATATTTTACATCTCTAACTTCATTCACCTAATGAAATTAAGCGAGAATCGTCTACTGCCCTATTCCAAACACGGTTGAACTCTACTGACCATGGATTTCCGCTATAACCTCAGGGACTGTCTCTCGTATTTAGTTACTGTTATTTTATGGCATCGACAGACTGATACTGACATATACGATTCTTATACGAAAACCCAACGGACTATTTGAGTGCGAAAACCAAAAAATGAGTAGGGAGCTTATATTTGTTAAATTGAATCGAAAACACGTGTATAATTAATTTATGTCTCTTCTCATCAGAAGACAACGCTGCATTTCCAATAAATATCGCGTCCCTTTTCTTAGAAAATGAAATCAGAGGTTGACCGATAGCATGAGCCTGTCAGCAGCCCACTCAGCATTTGACCTACATATATAAATGGCCCAGTTTTAGTCACTGATGAGCGTATGATTATTATTAGTGTAGGTGGTCTGTGGAGATTTTTGGATTTACGGTTTATACTAGACTAATCCAGAATGTAAGTGACAACACAAGATTAATTATATTTGCATTCCGCTCTAACCATGTACTTGGTTCACACAGAACAAATATTATAATCAATATCGTGGTGTATAAACTTTGCTCGCCATATAATGTATGAAAAGCCAGTGTCGAAAAAGACTCAAAACCCAGATTTATGGTCAAATCTATTTTAAAAACAGAAATTTAGAGACAAAACTTGATGACCAACTTCCAAAATTTTGTATAACTTACACCAAGTTGACGATCGATTTCTTCCGGGGCAGTAAACTTTCGGGTTCTACCTTTGTGCATACGTTTGCCTATTTTATAAAAATAGAAAACAAGACAATCGTATAACTGAAGTTAATTATGAAATTAAGACCATATCATTATTAATGCTTTTAGACTCAGTCACTAGCTAATTAGTCTACAAAACCTGAAAAAGTGTAAATTTTGAAAATTACAGAATGTAAGACAGTTTTAAACTTTCCCAATAATCTTTGGAAGGTAAAAGCATCAAACAACTTGCGACAAACTGTATTGATTTAGCTTGATGAGTGTAATTATTATTTATTATTTGAACACATAGATATTGGCACAAGGAAGCACTAATTACATATGCGCTACATAAATCTCATTTGATTTGTGTGAGGGCTGTGATACTTTCCGGGTGCCCAAGCCGAAGCAAGTGGTTTTCTTAAGGGGTCACACCCAGAGCCTTTCTTAATTGCAGTAATTTGTATAGTTGAGTACTTTACCATGTAATTAGATGTGTCACTTTTACATTTATTTTAAAGTAATCCCAAATAATGTCTGGATTCACGCAAATTCGATTTGTAAATGAATGGGATAGGCAAGAGTATGAAGTATTCGAGTACGAGAGCATGCAGATTGTTAAGATTACTATACACAGGATGACGAAGGTAGTAGATATTATCAAAAGATAGCTATGAAGTTGTCGTAATGATGACAGCAGCAACACTAGTAAAACATATGAAGAGGATATAATACGGAGAACTAAACCGATAGGCTTATCTACATAATTTTCATCTAGAAATCAGACGTTTTATCAAATGATAAGGCAACTATGATGACAATAAATTAGAACCAAAAACGTTGAATGACTTGAATAGCTGAAAATTGCCAAGTGGTGGCACGGGAGAAGATTACACAAAAGTGTGGCCCCCTAACAAGACCATTTGCTTCAGTTTGAACGCCCAAGAACTGTCCGAGCTCTCACATAAACTATTTGAATTGTATGGCGCATATGTATTTGGTGCTTCCTTGTACCAATGTTTGTCGTTAAACAGCTAATAAGTGGATATTCAGCGTTAAACACTTTTCGATTATTACAGCTTTAATTGGCAATAAAAAATTGTGTCAAATTACCCCTCATTTTTGCTAAAACAGAATGGGATGTTAGATGAAGACAGAAAACCCTTAGAATTGATAGGGAAATTCTATCAAACACGAATACGATGGACCGAAGATGACCTCGAGATTTTAAATTCTTTGGCCATTTTAGTTATCACGCTACCTTTCGGTACTCAATATCTTATCGTCAACCTGCAACAAGTAAACAGAACTGATTGTCCTCACTTAGTTTCTCCTCGACTTTAGTATTCAAGCCTCATTATTCGTTAAGAAATTAGTTAAATCCGTTCAACAAACCACTTGTTTTTATAACACAATATCGTTATGTCAAATCAAAATGCCAATAAAAAATGAAAAGATTGTCTCATGAAAATGGTTTTGAACGAAATAGAAGGAGCTTTTGCTCAATGAGCTTCCACATCTAGTAGCAGTAGATCACCGACACTACCAGTCATGAATCTAGGTATATTATCGGTAAAAGGGAAAGAGATTTTTAAAAATTGGTAAATCATAGTAATATACTATCCCTATTCCTAGAAAATACGTCAATTTTTGTAGCAAAAGACTCATAGGAAGTCCTTTGGACTAGCTAGGCCGGCTGTGAATTTCAGAATTTGACAACTCTTAAGGAATAGAAGTTGTGTCTGTAGTCCTTTCTGCTGTATTATATCTCCAGTTTCTGGTTTTTACCCCTAAGGTTTGTGTTAGGAATAATCTTGAGTAGTTAGTTAAGGGGGTGTTGAGAAGTATTCAGGACTCTGTAAGCCATAAGATCGTCTTTTCTAAGGCTCCTGTACCCCAATATGTAAAGGTTTAGTGATTATAAGCGCTCATTATAAGGCTTCTTGAAAATCTGTCTATCTTGCGTAACAAACGATCGTTCCAGATGAAATTAAATCTCATAGCCCAAACATACTAAAGAGAACAACAGTTTTTTAAGGCTATGCTCACAATACAACTCCAAGGATTAAAGTGAGTTCATATAGAGAACGGGAAGGGGTAAAGTGTGACTGAGGACAATAACTCTGAATTAAGCAACAAGAATTAGGGCAGGAGCGAGAAACCAACATATTACTTATTAAACAATCAACTAACATATTTTAAAGAGGACTCTGAAATCTACAGTATAGTTAACTCATCAGCTTTTTGCTTAAATAAACCAGGAAGAATTTATTTTACATTACCTAAAATAAAATTAACAGCGTGAATATTAGAACGTTCAGGCAGTTCAGAACACCAGCAACAAAAATATTGCAAACTGGCTGATGACCTAATCGAAGACATGTCACTTTATAAGATATGTTTGGACAATATCGTAGTTGATTGTGAATAAAAAGAGGACATGTACTGTTTACTGAAGAAATTAAACACTCCAAAACCATCTCGATCTCATGTGAAGAGAAAAGCGACCACATCCCCTTCTTGGATATACTTCTGAGTAGACAAAAAGATGGCTCAGTCAACCCATCCATTTTTAGAAAACCAATGTGGACAGGTCAACACCTTAGTTATTAGAGATATTGCCCTGTGCAATACAAACGTGGTGTGATAAGGTGCCTTCTCAACAGGCTTGATCGTATTTGTACAAATGACGCCAGATAAACGGTCAGTGCACAATGTTACTGAAGGAAGGTTTATTGTACCGTAAACTATGTTTTTATGAACAACCGACTGTTGTCTTCATTCTGAAAGCAATACATATATCCTTTTTCTTCTGTTAGGTAAGTTCCATTGGCCTATATTTCGTGTTTTGGTTTTATCGGCTGAATTATGTCCATTTAACTGCTTTGAGCAACATGTCTGTGCAAATGAAACAATAATTATGACACTTGCTTAGTTTAGTATTCTTGGTTGTCGTATAATTCACTTTAGTCGAAATAATTATGGTATACTTAAGTATATTGCTTTCAGCCTGTAACGAAACAGATCAGTTTAGTATGTAGAGATGCCTGTTTCTAATAAGTATACTGATTTAAATCAGTCTGATTAAAAATAGGAAAAAATGATTTTGGTACTGTTGCTGTCATACATTATTTGATAGCTTTAAGTATATTTGGTGTTTATTTCTAGACAGTACGTCTAACACTGTCCATGTTTCAAGACTACTGTCATTAAACTATTTCCCCAGCAATAACACCGGTAGCAGGATAGCTAAGTGTTTTAGCTTTTACTTGCTTGCAAAACAGCAGTATACAGTCTTAGATGTAGAATGTTCTGTCTTAATTAAATGCTGCTGGCTGTGAACAAGTGTTAAGAGTCTTTTTGACAACTGGAACTTTTAGTTTACTAGATACTAAATGAACTTGTATATCTTCCTTTAAAACCGTACGCAGATGCATGGGAATACTTAAGTGGGAGCAAAATAATAAAAGCTGTGAGATGCTGTACCTTGAAAAGTTATATTAGCTGGCGTGATCTGATATTTATGAAGTCGAGGTAAATCACAGCTGCATAACTTCTTTCCTTAGAAACGTGTAGTTCGTTTATTTACCTTTCAAAGATACTTGAAAAAGCCCTATACTATCTTTTATTTAGAATATAACAGTTATGAGCCGTCACAGATCTTACAAAGTCATTCAGCTTTATAACAATTGCCCTATGGAACTCTATGGGAGACCCAAATAACAGCAGATTATTAAAAGCATATCGGATGTCCACTTTAGTCTCACAACCACTTCCAGTGTTTTGGAGTTACTTCTTATACCCTGTCGTTTGAAAAGGAACAACTACTGCAGCTTCACTTTACCAATGCTACCGTGTAATTTGGGACCTGGTGTAAATATTTGTTTCATATTCCATTGTTAATTAAAGTTCGTGAATAAGTCTATAGACTTGATGCCGTTTCGTTTTATATAATTAATCGTTGTAAGAGACAGGTGAAACGCGAGCATCTCAGCACCCAGTTGATATCTAGTAATTTCAAGTTAAGACAGTTGACACAGTTACACATCACAACAGTCCCTGCCTGTAATCTTAGTTTCTGATTGAAATACCATATGATAAGCAAACAACGAGAAACCCCTAAGTCCGGGCCTTCTTATAACCTGTTTCAGCCGCCATGATGTGTTGCAGTAGTACGTAGATGGGTACGCGTTTAATCCATAGTTGTTTGTTGGGATGCCGTCGGAATTCCAATCAATACCTTAGCTGCACTGACGGGTCACTAGTACCGTGAAGGCACGCGCTCGTCAAAACACGAGTTAGTAGAACGTTTTCAACGACAACTAAAAGCGTCACTATCAGCCTCAAACATTTCTCAGTGGATTGACTCTCTCCCACTCGTCTTACTAGGCATACGCGATGCAGTGAAAGCTGACATTGGATACACTGCGTCTTAACTTGTTTATGGTACGACCCTTAGACTTCCAGGAGAATTCGTGGATCGTTCATCCTCTTCGATGGACATGGATCTAACCTCCTACGTGAACAGTCTTACGAACGCATTGCGTTCAGTTAAACCTGTTTCCACTCGACCACAATCAACTGATGTTTTTGTTCAATCTGACTTACGACATAGTACACACGTCTTCGTACGTCGAGACTCGCATCGACGACCTCTCGAATCAACATATGAAGGACTTTTCAAAGTTCTTCAACGCGAATCTAAATACTATATAATCGATAAGAACGGAACCAACGAAAGCACCAGCACCGATCGCCTCAAAGCAGCGTATTTAGAAGGAAATCCTGTTCACGTCGATTTTCCTTCAATACAATCGCACGACACAACTCCTGCTCTTATAATACCCCAATGGACAGCCGACACACACATTGAGACTTCGGCGGTATCCGAAAATAAACTCAAAACAACGCATTCTGAAAGAAGAGTAAGATTTTCAGAACATTTGAACGAGTACTGCACTTAAGACACAAGTTTACACTTTATATCCTCTCGATTTTCCCTTTTACTATATATAATTTCTTTTTTAAATAAACCCGAATTTAAAATGCTTATATGTTTTTATTATTTTTTATTTCAAAAAAGAAAAAACAAAAAACGATATTATAAAAATTCTTTTTTTACGCTACTGCGTGAACATGAGTTTATTTTCCTTTTTTCGCCCGTTTCGTGTTTTCACGCGCGTACGAGTGTATTCCGACATGCACTTATATATATATATATTTTTTTTTTCCAGGACGGCTGGAAAAGGCGATAAAAAGAACAATGAATTTGCGAGAAACGAAAATCTTCATTGTACCTTTTTTTTACTATATTGTACATCATGGTCCATTATAGTAAGGAAAGACGACCAGACGCTGCTAAACCTAGCAAGCTACCAGAAGAGTGTTTACCAACGAAAAACTCGTTGAGTTTAAACTTCTGGCTGGCCACGTCTTAGGGTCATCACTACCCCACTAGGAGGGAGTGATCTGTAGCGGTAAATAATTCCCCAAAATTAAATAGCTCTGTAAGTTTTCGACATTGGATGCTGACCACAGTTTTAGTGGACTCATCTAGCTGAAAGCGCTCGGTCAAGCATCCGCACCTGATCACGTGTGGGAACGCCGTGTTCAACATCTGCCGCAATCGCTAGCCAGATTACTGCAAACGATCCTCGATATATTGATAGCTTACCAAATATATCCTCGATCTCTCTGCTTCTGTCTTTTGATTTTACTTGTTGGATGCGCTTTGTATTAGAAGGTGTTACTGCTTAAAGCGTTGTCAAACTCCGAATACTCGGCATCTTCAACGTAACAGGAATGAGCCGTCACAGATCTTACAAAGTCATTCAGCTTTATAACAATTGCCCTATGGAACTCTATGGGAGACCCAAATAACAGCAGATTATTAAAAGCATATCGGATGTCCACTTTAGTCTCACAACCACTTCCAGTGTTTTGGAGTTACTTCTTATACCCTGTCGTTTGAAAAGGAACAACTACTGCAGCTTCACTTTACCAATGCTACCGTGTAATTTGGGACCTGGTGTAAATATTTGTTTCATATTCCATTGTTAATTAAAGTTCGTGAATAAGTCTATAGACTTGATGCCATTTCGTTTTATATAATTAATCGTTGTAAGAGACAGGTGAAACGCGAGCATCTCAGCACCCAGTTGATATCTAGTAATTTCAAGTTAAGACAGTTGACACAGTTACACATCACAACAGTCCCTGCCTGTAATCTTAGTTTCTGATTGAAATACCATATGATAAGCAAACAACGAGAAACCCCTAAGTCCGGGCCTTCTTATAACCTGTTTCAGCCGCCATGATGTGTTGCAGTAGTACGTAGATGGGTACGCGTTTAATCCATAGTTGTTTGTTGGGATGCCGTCGGAATTCCAATCAATACCTTAGCTGCACTGACGGGTCACTAGTACCGTGAAGGCACGCGCTCGTCAAAACACGAGTTAGTAGAACGTTTTCAACGACAACTAAAAGCGTCACTATCAGCCTCAAACATTTCTCAGTGGATTGACTCTCTCCCACTCGTCTTACTAGGCATACGCGATGCAGTGAAAGCTGACATTGGATACACTGCGTCTTAACTTGTTTATGGTACGACCCTTAGACTTCCAGGAGAATTCGTGGATCGTTCATCCTCTTCGATGGACATGGATCTAACCTCCTACGTGAACAGTCTTACGAACGCATTGCGTTCAGTTAAACCTGTTTCCACTCGACCACAATCAACTGATGTTTTTGTTCAATCTGACTTACGACATAGTACACACGTCTTCGTACGTCGAGACTCGCATCGACGACCTCTCGAATCAACATATGAAGGACTTTTCAAAGTTCTTCAACGCGAATCTAAATACTATATAATCGATAAGAACGGAACCAACGAAAGCACCAGCACCGATCGCCTCAAAGCAGCGTATTTAGAAGGAAATCCTGTTCACGTCGATTTTCCTTCAATACAATCGCACGACACAACTCCTGCTCTTATAATACCCCAATGGACAGCCGACACACACATTGAGACTTCGGCGGTATCCGAAAATAAACTCAAAACAACGCATTCTGAAAGAAGAGTAAGATTTTCAGAACATTTGAACGAGTACTGCACTTAAGACACAAGTTTACACTTTATATCCTCTCGATTTTCCCTTTTACTATATATAATTTCTTTTTTAAATAAACCCGAATTTAAAATGCTTATATGTTTTTATTATTTTTTATTTCAAAAAAGAAAAAACAAAAAACGATATTATAAAAATTCTTTTTTTACGCTACTGCGTGAACATGAGTTTATTTTCCTTTTTTCGCCCGTTTCGTGTTTTCACGCGCGTACGAGTGTATTCCGACATGCACTTATATATATATATATATTTTTTTTTCCAGGACGGCTGGAAAAGGCGATAAAAAGAACAATGAATTTGCGAGAAACGAAAATCTTCATTGTACCTTTTTTTTACTATATTGTACATCATGGTCCATTATAGTAAGGAAAGACGACCAGACGCTGCTAAACCTAGCAAGCTACCAGAAGAGTGTTTACCAACGAAAAACTCGTTGAGTTTAAACTTCTGGCTGGCCACGTCTTAGGGTCATCACTACCCCACTAGGAGGGAGTGATCTGTAGCGGTAAATAATTCCCCAAAATTAAATAGCTCTGTAAGCTTTCGACATTGGATGCTGACCACAGTTTTAGTGGACTCATCTAGCTGAAAGCGCTCGGTCAAGCATCCGCACCTGATCACGTGTGGGAACGCCGTGTTCAACATCTGCCGCAATCGCTAGCCAGATTACTGCAAACGATCCTCGATATATTGATAGCTTACCAAATATATCCTCGATCTCTCTGCTTCTGTCTTTTGATTTTACTTGTTGGATGCGCTTTGTATTAGAAGGTGTTACTGCTTAAAGCGTTGTCAAACTCCGAATACTCGGCATCTTCAACGTAACAGGAATGAGCCGTCACAGATCTTACAAAGTCATTCAGCTTTATAACAATTGCCCTATGGAACTCTATGGGAGACCCAAATAACAGCAGATTATTAAAAGCATATCGGATGTCCACTTTAATCTCACAACCACTTCCAGTGTTTTGGAGTTACTTCTTATACCCTGTCGTTTGAAAAGGAACAACTACTGCAGCTTCACTTTACCAATGCTACCGTGTAATTTGGGACCTGGTGTAAATATTTGTTTCATATTCCATTGTTAATTAAAGTTCGTGAATAAGTCTATAGACTTGATGCCATTTCGTTTTATATAATTAATCGTTGTAAGAGACAGGTGAAACGCGAGCATCTCAGCACCCAGTTGATATCTAGTAATTTCAAGTTAAGACAGTTGACACAGTTACACATCACAACAGTCCCTGCCTGTAATCTTAGTTTCTGATTGAAATACCATATGATAAGCAAACAACGAGAAACCCCTAAGTCCGGGCCTTCTTATAACCTGTTTCAGCCGCCATGATGTGTTGCAGTAGTACGTAGATGGGTACGCGTTTAATCCATAGTTGTTTGTTGGGATGCCGTCGGAATTCCAATCAATACCTTAGCTGCACTGACGGGTCACTAGTACCGTGAAGGCACGCGCTCGTCAAAACACGAGTTAGTAGAACGTTTTCAACGACAACTAAAAGCGTCACTATCAGCCTCAAACATTTCTCAGTGGATTGACTCTCTCCCACTCGTCTTACTAGGCATACGCGATGCAGTGAAAGCTGACATTGGATACACTGCGTCTTAACTTGTTTATGGTACGACCCTTAGACTTCCAGGAGAATTCGTGGATCGTTCATCCTCTTCGATGGACATGGATCTAACCTCCTACGTGAACAGTCTTACGAACGCATTGCGTTCAGTTAAACCTGTTTCCACTCGACCACAATCAACTGATGTTTTTGTTCAATCTGACTTACGACATAGTACACACGTCTTCGTACGTCGAGACTCGCATCGACGACCTCTCGAATCAACATATGAAGGACTTTTCAAAGTTCTTCAACGCGAATCTAAATACTATATAATCGATAAGAACGGAACCAACGAAAGCACCAGCACCGATCGCCTCAAAGCAGCGTATTTAGAAGGAAATCCTGTTCACGTCGATTTTCCTTCAATACAATCGCACGACACAACTCCTGCTCTTATAATACCCCAATGGACAGCCGACACACACATTGAGACTTCGGCGGTATCCGAAAATAAACTCAAAACAACGCATTCTGAAAGAAGAGTAAGATTTTCAGAACATTTGAACGAGTACTGCACTTAAGACACAAGTTTACACTTTATATCCTCTCGATTTTCCCTTTTACTATATATAATTTCTTTTTTAAATAAACCCGAATTTAAAATGCTTATATGTTTTTATTATTTTTTATTTCAAAAAAGAAAAAACAAAAAACGATATTATAAAAATTCTTTTTTTACGCTACTGCGTGAACATGAGTTTATTTTCCTTTTTTCGCCCGTTTCGTGTTTTCACGCGCGTACGAGTGTATTCCGACATGCACTTATATATATATATATATTTTTTTTTCCAGGACGGCTGGAAAAGGCGATAAAAAGAACAATGAATTTGCGAGAAACGAAAATCTTCATTGTACCTTTTTTTTACTATATTGTACATCATGGTCCATTATAGTAAGGAAAGACGACCAGACGCTGCTAAACCTAGCAAGCTACCAGAAGAGTGTTTACCAACGAAAAACTCGTTGAGTTTAAACTTCTGGCTGGCCACGTCTTAGGGTCATCACTACCCCACTAGGAGGGAGTGATCTGTAGCGGTAAATAATTCCCCAAAATTAAATAGCTCTGTAAGTTTTCGACATTGGATGCTGACCACAGTTTTAGTGGACTCATCTAGCTGAAAGCGCTCGGTCAAGCATCCGCACCTGATCACGTGTGGGAACGCCGTGTTCAACATCTGCCGCAATCGCTAGCCAGATTACTGCAAACGATCCTCGATATATTGATAGCTTACCAAATATATCCTCGATCTCTCTGCTTCTGTCTTTTGATTTTACTTGTTGGATGCGCTTTGTATTAGAAGGTGTTACTGCTTAAAGCGTTGTCAAACTCCGAATACTCGGCATCTTCAATGTAACAGGAATGAGCCGTCACAGATCTTACAAAGTCATTCAGCTTTATAACAATTGCCCTATGGAACTCTATGGGAGACCCAAATAACAGCAGATTATTAAAAGCATATCGGATGTCCACTTTAGTCTCACAACCACTTCCAGTGTTTTGGAGTTACTTCTTATACCCTGTCGTTTGAAAAGGAACAACTACTGCAGCTTCACTTTACCAATGCTACCGTGTAATTTGGGACCTGGTGTAAATATTTGTTTCATATTCCATTGTTAATTAAAGTTCGTGAATAAGTCTATAGACTTGATGCCATTTCGTTTTATATAATTAATCGTTGTAAGAGACAGGTGAAACGCGAGCATCTCAGCACCCAGTTGATATCTAGTAATTTCAAGTTAAGACAGTTGACACAGTTACACATCACAACAGTCCCTGCCTGTAATCTTAGTTTCTGATTGAAATACCATATGATAAGCAAACAACGAGAAACCCCTAAGTCCGGGCCTTCTTATAACCTGTTTCAGCCGCCATGATGTGTTGCAGTAGTACGTAGATGGGTACGCGTTTAATCCATAGTTGTTTGTTGGGATGCCGTCGGAATTCCAATCAATACCTTAGCTGCACTGACGGGTCACTTGTATAGTGAGGGTGTAGTGGCATTGGGCTTTAACACGATACAATATGGGGAATAATTATTCAACATTTGACGCGGAAAGAAACCAACGATGGATGAGGCGGGAATGATGAATTGAATTAATTGAAGTTGATCTTATGGAATGGCTCGGTCATTCAGGCGTGGTCCCTACTAAATGTTACGTTATGTCTTTAATTCATATTCAATATATTGTTCCATCTCTAGCCTAAAATTGTTTTATATATATTTATTGGTAATTGTAACGACGCAGTGAGTTGGTGTAGATGGTGATGTGACTTCCACGTAAGATCTTATAGATAAGGCAGTTACATCATAACAAATCTACAATTTTAGGATTAGGTCTATTGTTAGAGCAGCGCTAATAACAAAGTAGACTATAATTCATAAAGAGAACATAAGGATAATAATAAGCGTAATAGTAATGATGTGAGTCGATATTACCAGGGTGGGTTTATGGTGAGAACAAACAGTTTTTGAATACACAAAGTGGGTTTAAATTTTCGTATGGCTGAGGCTTCAATGAACCTTAGTATACGCCCCTTTAAATCTTTATTCAACACCACGAAAGCCAAGTTTAGGTCAATATTGAATATCCATTTTCCGAATAGTCTCGTGTTCAGCTTTGAGGATTGTGTGGTTATGGTCCGATGCCACTACACTACTCTCCCACCAGAATAAACGTGATGTTGGTTCGATAGCAACTTGGATGGGATTGTCGCGCGCCGGAGGTTGCCAACAATGATAAGAATCCACAGGGTATTGGCAAGCTGGAAGATAAATCAAATAGAAGGAGGCAGAATCTGGTCGAGAAATACATGTAATAATTTTAAAACGTCTGGTTCAATACCTAACACGCTTAAAATGAAATTTTAGGTTAAGATTATTTGAGCTAAACAAAGTGGGATTATAATAATAAAATGATTCAGTATAAGGATATTTTAATAAAGTGCCGTAAGATGCGTAGTGATATCCGTACGTTAATAACATTTCCTGTTTAGGAATATTAGAAACAGCCAATATTAGAGAAATGTTAAAAGTGGTATCATATTTGGTCTAAATTATTAAATCAAAAAACGTATGTGCCGGTAAGTTGTCCATGCGTTGATTTCCGATTGCATCTGTATTAGTAGGCTAACTGAAAGAGCAAAAGTATAACCGCGGAAAAGAATTCCAACTAGTGTTCCAGTTAGTTTGATACGGTTTGTTTAGATATGGGGAGATTTTCTCGACCTCATTTTTACTTGACCGTGATAGAATTTAGTGATACTAATAATACATATGAATGGTTATCAAAAATTTTTAAATACGTGAAAAGTAATAATTATGTGGATTTTGGACAGATAGATAAGAGCAATTCGTTAAACATGAGTGCATCCGTTAGAGGTATGCTTTAGAATCAATGTTCTGATTTGCTATAGACTATTTATTTATATTCCTACCTATCGTCTGATGGTACATACAAGTTAGTTGCAAGTGCCAGTTTAGTATAAGACAAAATGTTATTTCATTGAGATATAGTGATTATAAGTTATTAAAATCAGTTAGGCCTATGTGCCACATTTCTGGGTGATGTGGTGCTGCAAGATGTATTCGTCTAAATAAGTTTTTGCAAGATGATTAACAGTGAGTGATGCTCATGTGATCACCAGGGAGAACGTAAATTGTAACCAAGGGGAGTACACACCCAACTCATGTCTATGATAATGGCTTGAACCTTATTCAGTGTTGGGGTAAATTCGACATTGATGTTTTCAGTTTGCAGATTTGCCCGACTGCTTATACTGATTTGCATGCATGATTGGGTCGCTAAACCTCCAGTTAGACTGACAAGGTTTTGAGATATTTATTGAATGAGTAACTGATAGAAAAACGTACTGAAAATCATCTGTAATAGATGAAGATACCGAGAAAACAACACTATCTAATGATAATTAAAAGTCAGTTTGCTGACCGATTTGTTAATAGTTTTCTCAATTTTATCAATCATATTACGGGATTGTCAAGATATGACAATGCTTTATGACGATGTCCTGAAACCATTATGCTTATCTAGTTATAGTGTTGATTGAGGATTAGCCAGTGAAAAATTAGATTCTGTTGCTTACCAGAAATTCGTAGTGTTAACGAATCTGAGCTGCCTGTTCATATTACTAATGGTAATTTAAATATATTCGTGTAAATAATGTTAATTCTAATAATAGGCTCCTGAGATTTAATTTTAAATATTTGTTTGTCGAACAACTACATGGGAGTTTAGTTATTATGCTAGTACATTATGATAGCACTTAAATTCGGTGACATTATTGTCTAAACTATGTCCCTGTTTTTAGGCTACTAATATGATAGACCAATTCATAAACCCAAAAACTCATAGCATTAATGAATATGATGGGTTTATTGAAGATGTTACAGGCGATTCAAATGACTTTTCAATTTAAAAGACATAGAGGTGTGATGCAACGCATGTATGGGCTAGGTTAACATGCAGGTATATGACAATTTGAAAAATAATAAACATGACCAGAAAAATAATTGTAAAGTTAAGACTGCTTATAAAACTTCAGGGAGCATTATGATGCATTATAAACTTTCCACAAGAAGTTCCTGCATTCAGCTTAGTGGCACTTACAAATATGTGGCAAAAGCAATAAAATATATATGTTAAGCTTAAGAAAATCATCCAGTAAAATAGTTGAACTCGCCTGGATAATTTTTGATTTTTGGATTATTCAGTAGACGACATATGTAACGTCATTCGTGAGTAGTAATGATTCAAAAGCATGCAGAATGAAACATGCAGTATGGTAATTAATTCCAGGGTCCTTGGTGCCGCTGACGTTTTTGTCACTTGCTCGGATCAGAACAATTGAATGAATCCAGATAATTGTGTGGTTGCCGTTGAACAAGCCATCTAAAATGACCATACGATTGCAGAGAACTTATAGCTGAAACTCACCGTATGCTTTTGTAGTAGTGTCATCCTTCTTGTTCGGCACTGGAACTCGAGAATATGAAATTAGGCAGGCAGTGGTCGGAAGAAAAGATATTACATGACAGTGCATGGTTTAAAACGGAGTGCATTAAGTGAAGGAACACTAAGAATTAGATCCAGATAACTATTTAGTCCTTAATTGCATTGATAGCCAATGTATATTGAATATCCATTTTCCGAGTAGTCTCGTGTTCAGCTTTGAGGATTGTGTGGTTATGGTCCGATGCCACTACATTCTTACTCCCATTTCCAGTTTAGTTGACCTTATATTTTTATATATAAATGCTCTTAACAAGTATATATGTGATCAGATTGTTCGAAATGTATTAAGTTGATCCATCATTACAGCTCTGATAATCACCGTTTTTTTATTAAATTATCGAAACTTCTCACGAGTTTGCAAGATGGTAAATGTCCATGTACAACCGTACTAATCGTGCCCTCAAGAGATTTGCCACACCTTGTCAACTGCCGTCAGGACTATCCGCAATATGGTAAAACGTTTTTCGAAATCCCGGAAAAATAATGACGGTGAGCCACAAATAATAATAAGTCAAATTTAAGAATCAAAAAGTCCCAGGTGTAAATGTCGAGCAATGCGAAAAGGATGCAGCCTCTTAATACAGTAAGTCAGATGGAAAACTTGTTGTACTGGTTTCCAATCACATCATCTTTGGAGCTGAACATATAATTACTGAGAAGTCTCACCTTCAGCATGTAACATCAAGTTAAAGTCAAGAAAGTTGAATATGGGAATATTCAGTTGAAATAAATCGGATGGCATGGCTCAGCATCCTAGACGTGTTCAGTTTCTATAACTTGTCTTCACTCATTAAATACATTATTCTTTAGCTCAAATGTAATTTTCAGAAGCGCTAGATTTTATATTGCTGATTCATACGAGACGATGAGTCAAGGTAGACAATGGTGGGGCTGCCGCATTAGATCTCATAGATTAGGTAGTCACGTCATGACAAATGTACAATTTTAGGATTGGATCTGTTGTTATAGCGATTTAGACCATAGTTCTACAAACGTTCCTCTTAAACCACAAAACATGAAAAGACCTACAACATTCAGAGGAAACAGTCAGACTGAGACAAATTACCATCGGCACTGTTTTTGTTACAGAAACCTCAAAAGCAATAACTTCAAGGAGTTCCAGAAGGTTTTACAGTGCTTCCGTATCTCTGGCTGAAATCAACAGTTTGTAATTAAGAAGGTTTATGTGTGAGGCCTGTAACGACAAACCATCGTTCAATTTGAGATAAGAAACTATTAGTTTTATGGTATTAAGAAGAGGTGGAGATCAGTATTCATACGGCCACGTAGCCTGCATACGGAACGAGAGTGTTTTGCTATAGATGGCAGATCATGCGAAAAAATGGAGAAAAAGATATTCTTGCAGCATACCTTCTTGAGTTAAAAGCCCAGGGCATTATCCTCTTGCGACAAGGTAAGAATACACCCCGTTGGTTAACGAGCTGCCAATATCGACGGCGGTAAATTTGGTTGGTAGCCGTAGTAGTGTTTAAGGTGGGAGTATAGTATAGCGATTCACGTCAAGCATATTTTTACCACTTTTTAAAGCTGAACACCATATTATAATTCTGAATAACGATAGCATCTCGAGTGCTTGCTTCTTATTTTTAAAAAAGCTTGTATTGATTAATATACTTTTTTGTGTAGGTCGAGTTGGAGGAAGGAATGGATATTCCATTGTCCTTTGAGTAAGTAAATGTTACTGCTATGGCTCTTAATTTCAATTTATACCCCAGACGTTTACTTTGATGTTGGAACTGTTTTTACATTTATTCGCATTTTGGTATGAACTAAGTTGGGAAGGATCCGATGAAAATTCTGGTGGGTGGATTTGAGAGAACGTCAGCACAATTACTAAATGGGGCCTTAGGATTTTGTTAGGTTCTAAATATTAAGTCGAACCCATTGACCGGAGACATTTTTAGATATCAGTTTCAGTGAAAATCAAAACGCAGCACTTTTTGAAATTTGATGACATTAGAAAACTTTTCTACACACAGTTGAAAGCCTAAATGAGTGATCCACCTCCAGTTGACTAGAAGTAATTTTCTTATCGACTGTAAAATCTTTATCTGTATTTAGACGAGATACTACCCATACATGAGGCCACAA
This sequence comes from Schistosoma spindalis, assembly GCA_946903255.1. Classification (NCBI taxonomy): domain Eukaryota; kingdom Metazoa; phylum Platyhelminthes; class Trematoda; order Strigeidida; family Schistosomatidae; genus Schistosoma; species Schistosoma spindalis. Next base: position 1,021,736 of record OX336419.1, read on the forward strand.
TGTTAATTATCGATAAATAGTGGTCTATTTAACTGAGAATATCATGTTTTGAGTAGATATATGACGAATGAATGTTTTTATTGAAAACCATAAATAACAGTCAGACAGGGTGAGTGTAAGAAAAGACGTGCGTCTGTAACATCTTAGGTTGGTTGGTTAAGAGTTGATCTCAAGCAACTAAGCATTTATCAAAACAGTATAGTCCAGATATTTATCCACTTCTTTATTTTGTTTAGGCGCTATATTTCTAATTATCTTATATTTTATGTTGAGAGGTTTTGTTTGTCTGAGTATAGAATCAAACGCTCCACTGTGACTGCGCGAAGATCAAAATAAACACCTATTTTCCTACGAGTCTGGTTTCTTCTATTAATAACGCGAGGGTTACCTTAGGGCACGAAACGTCCTTCAAATTTTGCGCTACTTTGACATTCTACACTGATAACTGATCACCCTTTCACGATCATATTGAAATAGTTAAACTCTTTCAACTATATATACTGCGTTTCACATTGCTGGTTGACCATTAGAAAAAATAAATCCGACAACAGTCATAAGCAGTCGAGTAAATCTCCTGAAAACTGAAAATACTGCCGAATTTACCCCAAAACTGACAGAGATTCAAATCGTTATCACAGGCATGAGGTTGGAATTGTACTCCTTTTGGTTACAATTTATGTTCTTGTAGATATTCACACGAGCAACACTTACTGTTGATCATTTTGTAAAGACTTATTTAGCCGAAAACATCGTCAACCACACATCACCTATGTTTGTAGAATATAGTTTTTGTCGATTTCAACAATTTTCAATCATTAGGTATTCGACAATCCTTTTTCTGCCCTATACTTAACCCTATATTTCCAACTAATTTGTATGCATCATCAGCAGGTAGGTATGAATGTAAACAATTAGTCTGTTTCATTAAGTCCAGAGAATCTCACATGAATACACTCATGTTTAACGAATCACACATAGCTATTTGTCCGAAATGCATACAGTTATCACTGTTCCTACATAAAAAACGTTTTGATAGCCATTCCTATCTATTGGCAGGACCAATAAATTCCATCACTGTTAAGTAATGTTGAGGTCGAAAAAATCTCCCCGTAGATAAATAAACTGTATCAAACTCAACAAACTAACTAGAGCACTGGTTGAATCACTTCTTTCCCAGGGTATTGTTTTGTTCTTTCAGTTAACCTACTGACGTGAATGCAAAAGAAAAGCAACTCATACGGATGGCGTGGCAGCATTAACGTCGACTGATCTTTTAATTTGAACCAGAGGTAATACCAATAACGAAATTGATACAACATTGATTGTTTTTCTATTTCTGGACAGAAAATACTTATACTACCCATGAGTTCAGCTATTAAAAAACGATTGTTACTACGCATCTTACTTTCTCTTATTCAAATATCTCTACACGAAATCGTCCTTAATTTTCAAGACTCCGCTTTGTTAAACTCCCGAATAAATTTTACATAGACTTTTATTTTGAATGAAATCAAACATCATGAAAATGAAGCATGTATTTTTGAACCAATATCCAGAGGATTATTATTATTCTTTTGACAACATCCAGTGGACGTCAGTCCCACTCGATATGGCACCTAAGAAAAGCAACGTTGATTCTGGTGGAAAGGTAGGGTAGTGGTATCGACCGTAACCACGCAATTCTCAAATCTGAATGTGAAATAACTGGGAAAATAAACATTTAGAGTAACATGAAGAGAAGGCCAACAATGCTGAACGCGGGAATACATAGTTGAAATAAATTGGATAAAGTGGTTCAGAATCGCAGACGTGGTCATTCGGTATAACTTATCTTCACTCCCATTAAATAGATTATTCTATATTCAGCCTAAACCTGTTCTTTACAAACTCGGAACATCATATAGTTTATTGTTACGATATGATGAATCAATATGGACAATAATGTGACTTCCACGTAATATCCTATGGAATAAGTAGTGACATCATGACATATTCATAGTTTTAGGATTTGGGTTATTATTATAATATTGCTATTAACAAAGTAGACTATAATTTTACAACCCTACATTATTTCCACAGCGCTGTTGCGGTCATTCTCTTTGAAGTAGACATAAATCATCTAGATCAAATGCAGTGATGGAAAACCAGGTAACGATAGATCTTGAGCATGGATCATACGAGGACTCCAACATTTGGGACAATTATGGTTGATCTACAGGAGAGTAAGAAATCACTCCATCTCAAGGAGAGGAAATTCAAGAGTATAGTGAGTTTTCATATGTAGGCAGTGGAAGTTCTTGAATAATATCTCTAGTTCTTGATATCTAACCATCACATAATTACTATCGTTTCTGGCATGCAGACGTTCTTTAGTTTTGTGCCCAACATTTAGTATATGAGATTGCTTATCAATAATATTACAAAAAAAGAGTTACTTAATGTGATGAAAACATGATGAAGTGAAACTGTTGACTGCGTCTTCTTAGTGTTATTGACCTGTTGTTTGTGTTACTCAGGATTGAACAAATTGCAGATGGATCTTTTTTATATAAGAAAACAGATAATCCTTGCAACATGTATGTTTGCAACAAAGCGGAAACATCTCATGTGTTAAACTTAAAAAAGACGCAGATAATGTTTATTCACTACCAAAAATTCCAAAAATACAGTTTTCACTTGAAATAAAGAAAACAGCAAGCGTGAACTCTTTTTCGCGCAATCGGTTATATTACTTGATTCTTCCAGCTAGAAGTAAAATGGATTAAAAATAGTACTTGCGACTTCGTCTGTTTAATAACTATCTATTTTAAGCCTTATTTACACACAACTTACCAAATTTTGTTATTTATAACACACGAACACGGAAGCTAGATAAATGTTGAGTTCTACTTCTCTAACATTTGCTACTTTCAAGGGCGAACAGTGGCAAACGTTTAAATATGTTTACACAGTTGTTTCCTGTTTACATTTTATTGCTTTTGTACGAGAAGGGTTAGTTTCTATCATGGTTTTACTATTAAGATAAATCATAGTAAATTTTGCCTCAAAATATTGGTAGTACACTTCTTCACGTTACTCACGGGAAAAGAAGTTTTTGAAAATAGTAATTCATTCCCATTTTCAAGAAACCTAGTTATATTTAAAAACTACTTTCAAAATAATTCGCATGAATTCATATAAGAGCTATTTAAATCCTTAGAAATTTGGCGATGGAAAGACATCATTGTTCAAATTATTTTTCACGTAGTCAAGTATGAAGAATTTCCAATTACTCCGTTTTCACCAGTTAAAACTTGGCTATCTGGATAGTGCACTTTTGTCACTGGGGAAAACGCAAACCTATCGCTTAACTTCTACAACAGGTATACTTGTGGTCATTCATTTACATTGAGATGTCCACAAGTTTGAAACTTCAGTTAAAAAGAGGAGATTAAACCAACGGTTATAAATCATATTCTAGTTTAATATGTGTACGGCAAATGATTAAACATAGCGATGAAAACTCATACTAAATGAAGGATGTGTGATGCAAATTACCCGGGTAATTTTGACACATTTAAAACGGCCATTTCAAATGTGTCAAAATTCAAATTATACTATTAGCATAACATGGTAAAGGCACAAAATTTATAATTTGATGTCGAAAAAGTTCCGAAATAAATAGTTTCACCGTATCATTAAATATGTTTGCAAAATTTAGCATACATTTTTTGAAATCTTAAAAACAACGATTATAATCATTAACAGTTTACAGAAAATGACGTTGTGCCTTATCAAATTGTCGTGAGGCATAATTTAGAGAACTATATAGAGTATTAAATATATTGTGCTTATTGTTACTAACTTGTCGTACAAGCATACTTTTAGCTTTTATTCTATAGACAGCCTACACAAATTTTGACGAGACTCGATTTCTTGGATAATAATTTTGATATTCGAGTTCGCAACCTCATATCATAATTTTACTTAATTATAACGTTCCTTTCAAGTAAGGTGCATGGTTGGAGTTATTTACATCATCATTTGCTACTAAAATGTAGCCGAAATTCATAGTTTATAGGTAAAATAACTTTTTCAGAGATTTTGATAAACCGGTCTTGCTAAATATATTGATTGAATAATTTTATATACTTGAATTTTCTAACCTATTAGAAATATTGGCTATTCGATGTTATCAGTGCGATAGTAATGAAGATGATTCGTGTCCAGCCGGAAGATTTTTTGATACTAGACTTAATGCAATGATAGATTGTGGTAGTTTTTTATCACATTCACCTGGAACATTTTGTGTAAAAATTTATCAAGAAAGCACTGGTTGGCATTCATGGATAAAAGTCACACGAACTTGTGGTGCACGAACTGACTATGGTGAGATACTTAAAATCTCGTGTTAAAGTAATTTGCTTCATTGAATTGCCTAAACGTACCTTCAATATTTAGTTACATGTTCATCAACCCTTTTTTATGTGTAAAACTTAAAAACGTTTTTGTTATTAACCTCCTTCAGTCGCATGTGAATTTAAATATGAGAAATACCCATGCACTCCTTATTTTGCGGCTCTTCTTAGTTTCCCATAATTCTAATATGAGGAGGAAATGATTAAGTTTGATAGTTAGGGAGTAATTTCATTGATAAGTGTATGATTCATGGTCTCCATGTCTTTCAATGAACTATAATCATGTTTCTTTAACGTCTACAGACTGTAAAACAATACTCCATATTTGTTTGATTATGAAAGATATGTAAACTCTAATCAATATCTGTATGTGATGAAAAACAAGTTTTGAATCACATCAAATCTACACATGTTTAATGTCTTTGTATGGTTTTAAGAATTCGATTGTGCATCTTAAGTGCGTTGTACATGGACAGTTGGATATTAGAAGAGATAATCATTGCTTCATTAAATAAAATCTGTGGTGATAACCATTGTTGCGGATTTAACAAAACATAATGTCCATACTCTAATAACAAGCACTATTAAATGTAACAAAATATGTTACAACTACATAAAAAATATATGCTTGTGTTTGAGGATATTATCACCAACTTTTGGTATTATCGCTCAAATATTTTTAAAATTAGTTCTCGAAACTAGATTTGATAATAAATGGCAAAGAGTGAATATTCTAAATTATCAAAGTTATATTCAAAAATGTCGAGACCAACTTATAGAATGGTTTTATTGAAAAGCTATAATTCTCGTAAACTATGACAGATGTATTTCGAGTCCAAAAGTAACATTAAGAGTAATTCGATCTTTTGGAACCACTCTCAACCAATTTACGCATTGTAACCTGTTGCAAACGTGACGAGTGAGTTTATTTCCTAAACAAATTGCATGAAATTTATGTCAGTAATACATCATAGGGATTTGGATGTGACTTGATTTTTACAGCAACTTAATAACGTACTAAAAACATGTACTGACCAACGAGACATATTTTTTGATCGGGAAGATGATTCTGATATCAAACGATCATTTGCAGGAGACTGTATGGACTGGTCAATACTCGAGCTTCCACAAGTTTTTCTATCGCAATACAAGTGCAGCGTAGTAAGGTGCCGCTTCATTCAATTATAACAAATCTGCATTTGAGATGTGATTGAAGTATATACTAAGACTGTGACCGGAAAAGTGGTGATAAAAAATGCCCATTGATGTTGATAATTTGGAAAGTAAATCATTTACTATCACAACTCATCCGTTACTCATTTTCAGAAAGTTTACATTGCGTTGCCATAGTCTTAAAACAGAGACCAAGGACGGTTTTTGAAAAAACAATATGCTATCATTGAAAAAGATAAATTCATGGACCTAAGTAGGCTTCAAAAGCATATAAATTAATACTTCATATCCCAATAGATTTGCCGTTCATATGGCGAAATAAGATAACGCAGTCAGTAGTAGTGAAACGCGTGCCTATTAGCTCTAGAATCAATAATTCATATACCATGATAAACCCAGAAAGCAAGAAAATAACAGTTGCCGTACTAATGATACCAAAACAGTGTTAGAACTTGATATGAAAACTGCCTTACTGGATATGTGGAAGCCTTATTCATTCAAAACTCGTTTGTATTTACAAAAAAACGTATATTTTAAAGAGTTAGATACAAATAAATCTTGGTAAACATGAACGGATAGGGTCAACTAAGCATTTGATGAAGATGTTCCTCTCTTTTACACTTCTCTGTTGCACATAACCGACGAAACATGTTCTGGAATCCGATATTTCACATATACATATGTGCAGTTTAACAGTAAATTCGTTAAAAAGAGACCACCGCTAAATTTTGTGCTTTAAACATTTAAATTAGTTATTAACTTTTCTACTTGTACAAAAAAACAGCTTTTCATTCAAAAAAAACAACTTTTATTTTAGGTTTAGCCTGGAGTTGTCGTTATTGGTTTGAAGCCCAAGGTGTTTACAAAGAAGTCTGCTATTGTCAAGATAGAGATGGTTGTAATAAAGCTACAACACTATTTATGAATAACAAATTTTCTTTTCAGGTTATTTTATTTTTGACACTATTTTTATGTTTTATTTTATCAACAAAATCGATTTTTTTGTAGATAACCGTTTATTAAACTATTTAAACTTTACATTGTATATCATTTGGTTTTCAGTTTACTGTAGAGATTTTAATTTGTTAGACTTCAAAACATTTAATATATGTATAGAAACTGTAAATTAGTTCATAGCGTTGTAAAATTTCATCAGCTGATGAAGTTAAGATATGTGCCCCAAATGCCCTGGTACGCCCGAGGGTGGTAAGAGTCCGCTCTCCCTCTCAAAAAGCGCTCAAATGGACACGCGTATACAGCCTCTGACAGGGAAGTCCTACTCAATGCCTTCTCATGGCGGGGGTGATGTTTACGAAATTGAGAGGACGAAAAGCGAATGTCTAGCTCTATAACCGGATCCCAAACCAATGGCGCACATGGGCTCCAGTATCCTGCGGGAACAAATGGCGTATGAACTAATCGTTGGTCACAGGCTACCATGAGACTGCATCTCCTCACGATGCTCCACTGCCTTGTGGATCAGACCTGTAGGTCGAAGGCTTGGGGGTGTGTTTCCCTAAGAAAACCACCTGCTTCGGTTTAGGCACTTGGGAAGTATCACAGTCTTCACATAACTCAAATGACATTTGCGTGGCGCATATGTATTTGATCCCTCCTTGTATCAATATCCATTTGTTTGAATTATTTATTTGAAAACATAAATATTGGTGTACAAGTGGGCACCGGCTACATATGCATCACTTGATTTGTGTGCGAGCTGTGACACTGCCCGGGGGCCCAAACCGAAACAGGTGATTTTCTTAGATGTTCACACCTGGATCTTTTGACCTAAAGGTCTAATCCACAAGGTAGTGGACCAATGTAAGAAGATTCAGTCCCATGGTAGCAGGTGACCAACAATTGGTTCATACGCCTTTGGTTCCCTCAGGATCCTGGAGCACATGTGTACCATTGTTTTGGAATGAGGGTTTTCTAACTTCCCTAGATGGATTCTCCATGTCCATCAACTCGGTTAAAGCGCCGAACATTCGCTTTTCATCCTCTCGATTTCGTAAACAATAGTAATGCCGTGAGAAGTTAGTGAGTAGGACTTCCCTGGCAATGGCTGTATACGCGCGGTCATGTGACAGCTTTTTGACATGGAGAGCTAACTCTCTGCCGTACCAGAACATTTACGGGTAGATTTCTATAAAGTTATACATAATCATGATTATAAGCCATATAATTTATTACAAGTTCTTGCTCATGCACGTTCTGTTCATCGAAGAGGAATTGAACGGCAGACACTAGAAATGTGAAATTGGCTTCTTTTAAAAAATTTTGTTCTCAAGTCAGTTGTTGAATTAATAAAGTTGTCTCGTTTGGTAACCATATTTGTGACACAAATGAATTCAACTTATCATAAATTACATTCCATAGTGATAACGTTTGTGCTTATAAAGTTTCATTGTTTTGGTTGTAAATACTCATTCAGAAAGTGAACTGTTAAAATTTCTTAACTCTTTCAGTTAACATCATATATTCCAATTACTATTAAACTTTAATGATACAAAAGTTTCTAGCATCATTCGATTCATGTTATATTATATACTATGTACTAATAATAAGTAGTTTGTGTCATGCTTCAAACTTTATTGTCTTTCTTCATTATATGGATTTTCGGCGAGACTATAATTTATGGACCAAGTAATCAGGTATAAGATAACAGGTCTCGGATTTCCGCGGGAAATTCATTCATCCACTTGGCTAAATAGAGTCTTGGTAATTTAGCTGATATCAGCTCATGATAACTTTAAATCTAACTTTTAACCTAAATCATCATTCGAATTCCTCACACTAATTTATAACCCTCATTTGGTCATAGTTATTAGGTGGACACTCTCAAGATCAGTCTAGAGTCGCTCAAAGGTCATTCATTCACAAATAATAGTCTCGCTGAATTTTTCATATGTATTACATTTCGAAATAATATTCTAGCTTGAATGATTTCCTTATTTTCAAGTCTAATCATTAAAACAATTGTTATATCCCGATGAGTATAGTAAATGGTACCTTTGTGACCTATTTATGGACCAATACTATACGTATATCTTTATCGTATAATTGTTAAGTAACTAAATTATACATATTCATGTCCCTTTTAATATGAGCTTCCTATTGACCTATGAACTATTATTATACGATTTATCATTTTTGAGTTATACCCTGTCTATCAATCTCCATCTCCCACATTCACAGCTACTTTTAGCTAAATCTTGAACAAATGTTATTTTCTATTTTATGGTATGATGTGGTCTGTTTGATTGGTAAATGTACTCAGTATGTTTGAAATATAATGATTCATATTGCAGAGGCTGAGATTGGTGTTCTGGACTTAACTGGCTAGGCTAGGCTAGGAGGAAAGCAGAACCAATCAGGACTCTAGACTGCTTGTACGTGTTTACACGTCCTTGGTGCGATCGATAATTCACTACTCTCTAATTGGCAGTGTCATCACGTTCTACATTAATAGAACACAGGGCACAAGTTTTAACAAAACTGTACAATGACCAATGAATATTCTTAAGAAAACGGAGTAGTTTCGCACTTTTCATTTCATGGTAGGGAGATAACACATCAGAAACTAATAAAACGGTCATATATGACTACTCTTAAGGTAGGTCATGGTTTCAAAACTACCCTTAACCCACTCCTCTTCTTAGGTCGCTAAAAAAGTATCCTTCCATGGTCTACGGAGCTAGGAAATGGTTATCTCATTCGTAATCCGAACGATATTAGAAATAACTTAAATAGATACATATTTAACATGAATGAATTATACCAATTACAACAATTAAACAGAATTTTCAGAATCAAACTTGTCAAAACTATTTGTTAATATGAAAACACAACTATTGTAAATTTTTTCATTATTTATCTAGTCAACAGATACATTTTATGTTAAAGTGTGTTTGTAGTGTATTCAGCTAATGTTTCATTGCACTACGATTTGTAAAAGGTTACGTGCAGACTAGATAAACTGGACAGCCGATGCACGACACTTCAATGATAGTCTTCCACTCGAACGATGATAGAGAAGTCAGGCAATCTTCTTCCGGTCAATATAGTTATATATATATATATATATATATATATATATATATATATATATATATATATATATATATATATATATATTATGTGCTTTTGTTTTGTTTATTGCATGAATGATCAAAATAGATTTACACACCATTTTCCTTTTTAGTATCTTGGAGTTAATTTACACTTGCATCTGGGATCATCGAGTAAGTAATAGCGAGGTTAGACGCAGGGTAGTAGGGAATGATGATAAATCAGTTGATGAGGTTGTGAATCTTCATATAATGAGACGGTTGGGCTACGTATTACGTATGCTTTAACACCGATTACTACGACGCGCAATGTTGACTAGTGTAGGGGATGGTTGGAAGAATATTAGGGGCGACCAAAGCAAAACTTGGCATCAGTGCTTGAAGTCACTAACTTAACTAATTTCTGAGCCATGTTGGTAGATTCAGACTACTTGGCTGAGGTCCGCGTGACTATCGTAACCAATTGTACGAAACCCTGGTTGATATGGCTCAGAATCGATCCCCATGGTCTAGGTGTATACACTCCCTCTTTTCCTTTAAACCATGAGATTAAAATCGCTTCATATCTTTCTACCAATTAATTCTTTCTTCCTGTACTATATGCTTATAGGAAATCTTTCTTTTATATATTACTACCATTGAATGAACTGATCCTATGAATTCGGCGCTCATCTCGCTGTGCTGATGAGGTATGGCAACTTGGACCGACGAATATATGTGCCTGGTCGTACGTTGTAACTGACTGACTGATTTGAAAAATGCTTTTGATATTTTATTCATTCTCCGTAAATCTTAGCAGGAACTTGGTCGGTCCAGTATTCATTTTATTAAGGATCATGTTACAAGTACCCATAATGTGTTACTCAAAGGTTGTTCTTTGATTTAGTAATCATATTAACTTTAAATGTTATGTTGCATTAAATTTAATGAATCATATTAGCAATTGAATGTATTGTACATCCAGAATGAATTTTGATAAATCATTGACAAACAAAAGTATATTATCGAAGAAGAACATCATCAACCACTCTTCACCTTCAGGTATAGAAATTAGAAGTTGAGGAGCGATAAAAAATGATATCAACTATCTGATTTAATACACTTCTCTATGTTCCATGAAATGAAGATGATTTACCATTACCTGCTTTCTATTACTCAATCGAAAAACGAACCAAGCTAATTATTGTACTGGGTTAATCAGACATGCCAGTTTAGAACGAAATATTGGGTGAGAAATACTGATGGATACACTCTATCGGTCGAAATTGGGCTTAGATTTGTAAGGACACAAGCGATTGGTTGAATGTGGACATCGAAGCACCACACACAGATCTTCCCATAGATGTCAATCCACCAACGACCGAAGAAATCAGGTTGACCATCAGAAAAAACAGGAACGAGAAAGCACCAGGATCCAACAATATATTAGCTGAAGAACTGAAATCAGACATCGAAGTAACTAGAAACATGCTTCACCTTCTGTTCAAAAAGATTTGGGAGGAGGAACAAGTGCTGATGAACTGGAAATAAGGACAGCTCATCAAATTTTCAAAGAAAGGAGGTCTGAACAAATGTGAAAACTACAGAGGCATTACACTACTGTCAGTACCCGAAAAAGTCTTTAACAGTGTTGCTGAACCGGATTAAAGATGCAGTAGACGCCCAACTTCGAGATCAACAGACTCGATTCTGTAAGGATCGGTCGTGCAAAGACCAAATTGCGACAATACGGATCATCGTCGAACAATCAGGTGAATGGACCTCGTCACTATACATGGACTTCATTGATTATGAAAAGGCGTTTGACAGTGTAGATAGGAGAACATTATGAAAAATTCTTCGACACTATGGAATTCCTGAGAAGATTGTCAATATTATCCGGAACCCATACGACGGACTATAGTGCAAAGTCGTGCATGAAGAACAGCTGACAGATGCATTCCAAGTAAGGACGGGAGTAAGACAAGGCTGTCTACTCTCCCCCTTCCTCTTTCTTCTAGTACTCGACTGGATTATGAAGACCTCGACATCTGAGGGAAAACACGGAATACAATGGACAGCTCAGAACCAATTAGACGATTTGGATTTCGCAGATGACCTATCCCTCCTATCGCATACACATGAACAAATCCTGATGAAGACAGCCAGCATAGCAGCAGTCTCTGCATCAGTAGGCCTCAAAAAACACAAAGGGAAAACCAAAGTCCCCAAATACAACACAGAGAACAGCAATCCAATCACTCTTGATGGCGAAACTCTGGAAAATGTAGAATCCTTCACATACCTGGGAGGTATCGTCGACAAACAAGGAGGTTCAGATGCAGACGTAAAGGCGAGGATACGCAAATCAAGGGCCGCATTCCTTCAATTGAAGAACATATGGAACTCAAAACAACTTCCAACCAACATCAAATTCAGAATCTTTAATACGAACGTCAAGGCAGTTCTACTGTACAGAGCTGAAACTTGGAGAACTACAACAACCACCATCAAGAAAATACAAGTATTTATCAATAGCTGTCTACGCAAAATACTCAACATCCATTGGCCGGATACCGTCAGCAACAGCCTTTTGTGGGAGAGAACAAACCAGCTTCCAGCTGAAGAGGAAATTAGGAAAAGACGATGGAAATGGTTAGGACATACATTGAGGAAATCATCAGACTGCATTACGAGGCAAGTGCTAACTTGGAATCCTGAAGGAAAGCGGAAAAGTGGAAGGCCAAAGAACACATTACGTCGGGAAATAGAAGCGGATATGAAAATGATGAATAACAACTGGAAAGAGCTGGAAAAGATTGCCCAGGACAGGGTTGAATGGAGAATGCTGGTGAGTGGCCTATGCTCCTTCACGAGGAGTAACAGGCGTAAGTAAGTAAGAATTGAACAACTGAAGAATATAATAGTATATTAAGAAATCTTTAAAAAATTAGAGAAATTTTTAAATATATTACAATTTGTAACTAAATGATAAGCAGATTTATAATTATTAAATGAACGTGTTATAGATTCTAAATTATGTAATTGTTTCCAACATACATTATGTAATTGCGACGACGACGATGATGATGGTGATGATGTTGAGTAGTCTGAATTAGTGTATAATTTTGTTGTTAAATAATGAAACCACATTACATTAGTTTTAGGTGTAAATTTTTTCCAATCATTACTATAAAGGAAATAAATAGAAGTATATCTAATGTAAAGAAGTTTAATATTTAACTTAGATATAAATATTAAAGTTATAGGTGTATAGTGTTGATAAAACTTATTGAAGAAAGAAAAAACAACGACAACTCATAATGCCTGAAATACGATGATAAATTGTTTTGTTTGTTGAAAAATTACCATTTACTATTATCTTGTTTGTAGTGGAGAGGACCAAACAAAAATGTGGCATCAGTCCTTCTAGTCTTGCCCCCAAATGCCCTGGTACGGCCGAGAGTGGGGGGAATCCGCTTAATCTCTCAAAATGCCAGGGAGGTTCTACTCACTGCGTTCTCGCGGCAATGCTGTTGTTTACGAAATTGAGAGGACAAAAAGCGAATGTCCGGCGCTTTAACCGGTTTGGTGGACATGGAGAGTCCACCTAGGACAGTTGGAAAACCCTGATTACAAACCAATGGTGCACATGGGCTCCAGTATCCTGAAGGAACAAATAACGTATGATCCAATCGTTGGTCACCGGCTACCATGGGACTGCATCGCCTTACGATGCTGCACTGCCTTGTGGGTCAGACGTTCAGGTCGAAGGCTCGGAGTGTGGCCCCCTAATAAAACTACCTGCTTCGGTTTGGGCACCCGGGAAGTATCACAGCCCTCACACAAATCAAATAAGATTTGTGTGGCGCACATGTAGTTGGTGCCTTCTTGTACCAATATATATGTGTTCAAATAAATAATATTTGGTGCCTCCTTCTCGTCTTAGCCATGTTGGTAGACAGTCTACTTGGTTGAGTTCCGTATAACTGTTATAACCAATGGTTGAAGACTGCGATTGACATGGCTCAGAATCGATCACAATGGTGTAGGTGTATATATACTTTGTCTTCCCTTAAATCCTAAGTTGTTAACTTTTTTCATTAAACCTTTTTTTACTTCAACAATTAACACTTAATTCTGGATTTATATCTTGAATGTTTTATTTTTTCTATTATCACTAATACTGTCACTTCTTCTACTCCTCTGGGGTTTACTTTGACAATATTAATGCTCTGTGGTATATTAAACCGATGTACACATGTGTCAGGTTCTCCGCTGCATCTGATTGGCTGACTGTGAACCGGGCACATATGTATAACGGTCCGATTTGCTGCGACATATTAGCACAAACATATATATATATATATATATATATATATATATATATATATATATATATATATATATATATATATATATATATATATAGAGAGAGAGAGAGAGAGAGAGAGAGAGGAAATTGTCAGAACAAATTAGTTTATCAGGCTTAAGTGAATAATCCATTACAAATTTTACCATGACTACCTTATGGTAAGACGCTCGATTCCTGGTAGATTGATGGGAAGGACTGTTAAGGGAATTCCATATATTAGAGACATACAATCTAATATTACCCCCCTTTCTGCTTTCAATGGTTCTCTCCGTCTAAGTGATATATTACAATTAATGATTAAAAACAAGAAGACAAAAACTTACTGATTTGCAGATTTCATATGACGATATATGTCGAATTGATAATCACCTTGTGATTGAAATAAAGTTGGATCAGTGCTTAAATCGACGTAAACTAAACCTTCATCTGAAAGTTGGAAGGAGTAAAAACAATGGAAGGGTAGGTTAACATAAAGAAAGTGAACAAATTGTTGTAATTCAGCAATTTAGTATACAGATTCATGTTTTGAGTTTTGTGTATCCTTTTGCATAAAGAATACTAATGTTATCCAGTTATCAAAACCTCTGAAGTAGAGTGAAGAGGATTAAATTTAGAATAATGCGTGGTGAGAACACTTAACTGTTTTAAATAGCAGTGCACTGCATTAGTCACTGAACCATGGTTCAGTAACTAAGGCATTCGACTTACAATTATGAAGTCACAAGTCTTGTTGGGGAGATACAGAAGATTCCTTGAAAGCCAAAAAAGTCTCTGGAAACGCTGAGAAACATCTTATCCAATCAGTATTCAATAGGAGTTTTGACAGAAACATCCAGAAAGTGGGAAGTCACACGTCACATTTCTGATTATCTATACTGGTATTATGTTTAGTAGCATTCCAGAATTTTCTGGAAGCCCAAGGCCATCTGAAATGTTATAGATACCTAATATTTTCCGTACATAAATGGACCTTGCATTAATGCGTTTCTTCCATATTTCGTGCCTATTCTTTCGTGTTCAAGTTGCTGTGTAGGTTTAGCCAGTGGGCTACTAGAAGTGCTTAGGAAACCAAACCTAGAGTTTAATTAGAAGATTTATCAAGTCCATCCTCCACTTTTCACGAACCTCTGTTTGAGCAACGCGGTAGCCGCATTCACTAGCTTCCATACTTAAAGTGCAGCTCAAAATCAAATACGAGTTAAGATTCGGTGATTTACGCGTTCAACTTTAAACAATTCACAATAATGTGCAACCATCTTTTAAGATTATTGACGGTTAACGGACATGTAAAGACAAAAACTCAACATGGTTGAACTCCATCAGTTACGGTTTCTCACTAGAACAAGAGGAAAGGATTACTTTTGAAAATTAGTCACTAGTGAGTGCGTACTTATTATTGCCGTAGGGAGGTCTGTAAAGGTTCGTTTGTATCGCAAACTTACCTTAGTTTAATAAACATGTGCTTATTTTGGATGCCTACTATTGAGGAGGTTCATATTAGAATGAAACACTCTTCGAGTGACTCCAGGTTTCCAATGGTGGTCTAGCCAAGATTAATTCGTGATCTAAACTATCAAAATAACAATATACGTTTGAAAACCGAACATGAATATTTAAATTCATTTTGTATTGTTTGTTTGAATTTTCCGATTGCTTGTTACGATTGCAATTGATCAGTCTCTTATCGGCATATGTTCATCCTGTACGGATTACCCCGATATTGTCTTTAGATACAAGAATTATAAGCAAATATAGATGGTGGGTAACAGCGAAATGTACTGGGTTTGTGTCCTGGAGTAAACAGCAACTCTGGGATGCAGGTACACATCCAGCTGACGAGTCCAAAATAAGACGAAACACGCGTCAAACTGGATTCCACTGCTAGCTATCATCCATCTTAGATTATAAAGAATATTTAACTTTTGAAAAATGTGAACAACTCAAATGATAGAAGAAAAAGTAATTCACCTTGTTCTAAACGAGACATTGTAAAATCTATCAAATGAACAATGAAACCAAATTTTGGAATCTTCCATTCATGTCCATCTAAACGAAATTTTACATATGATTTTTCATTCTCTTCACTGTATAATGTACAACAATATGGACAAGGATTATCATTACTTGACAATGATGATGATAGAGAAGGGTTGGAAAATGATGATGATGAATGACTGATTAAAACATTGCCCCAATGTAAATCTCTATGTTCAAATTTCAATTCTAGTTCAGCGACAGCTAACGATAAACCAATTTGTAATAGAATAGATAAACGTGCACATGGGCAAATTGGCTAGTGGGGAAAATAATAATAATAATAATAATAAATAGGTATTCATACTAAAGTTCGATTTGATAATTTCAAATAAATTGAGCGCCACAATACGACAGAAGAATTGTAAACGCATCTCGAAAATGTGCAGAAATAGAACTTTCTACCAAACAACTAAGTAGATGTCGAGTCTGAAATGTATGTACATCCAGATAAAGGCAAGTCGCAAATAGGATGAAACTCATGTTCTGGATTCCACAACCACCTACACATTTCATCTATTCTATATAAACTTTTGTCATAATGACTATATCAAGACAATAGGTACAGGAACCACAAATATCAATTAAGATTGAAGAAATTATAGTCAACAACAAAAAAATATTAACATTGGGATAATTAAATTAACTTACAACATTATTTTCTAGAGTAACTCCACAAAATGCTGATTCTAAAGCAACCCATAATTGAGTTTTCGGAAAGATACCTTGAAAGCGAAAGAGAGTGAGAGAGGTGAATTAATTAAGTTTTTAGTAGTTGAATTCATGAGTCAGTTGAAGCTAGACCACCATGAAAAACCTGAAAGCACTGGACGGCCGGTTCGTCCTAGTATGAGACTCCTCAGCAGTGCGCATCCACGAACCAGCCCCCCCGCCAGATTCGAACCCAGGACCTATCAGTCTCGCGCGCGAACGCTTAACCATTAAACTACTGAGCCGGTATCCAACGGTGTTAATATCTAACTTCAACCAATCCATGACATACGATTTCAACTATTGAAATTACTAAAATCTCCACAAAACCCCTTCTGATAATAAACTTTTGTTTAATATGATAAATAACTAAATGAATTTAATTCTAGTACTAAACGGTTGTAAAAAAGATGATGTATGGTCATAAGTAGTGGGTTAATGTTTTGATAAGATGTAAAATTTAATCGTTTGTTAAATGACATTGTTGCTGAGAAGATAGAATAGAGTGGAATGTATGATAGGGTATTGGGATTCAAAACCAAAAGGAAGAAAAAAAAGATGAGAAGCATATAGACTACTATGACCAATTCTGACCCCTTTCGTCCAACATATCCAACTAAAGATCAAAGACAGCTACTACACACTTGGTTTAATTCAACAGTCAATGAGTTAATGGATTGATGACAGATTTTAATCCAGCGACAACTAGCTTTCTTCCAATTTACTAGTAAACAGTGCATATCAAGGTTGGTGGTAGCTGGGCAGATAAAACACATATGAAAGCAACCTTGGTTGATAAAGATTCACATTAAAAAAACAGAAGTGAAATATTGAAGCTAATTGTCTATCTACATTCAAAGCCATCTATATAAGTACGTATTTTATAAGGTTAGTTTAATTAGAAAATAGTTAAAAGTACGATCTGAAAATTTGTGATCAACTAAATTTAAGTCATGATCAGAAGTCAGAGACAGTTAGTGTCAACGGTAATTAATGATGGTCTTCAAATAACATAAAATAAATGAAGCTAGAATTGCGAATAACGGGATACCAACTCACCGAGAGTTTAATTTCTGAACAATGACCGTTCCAGAATAACTACCACTGGCTTGTACTCTGAGATATTTCTGATAACGACTCAAGGGACTACCTCTAGGACTTCAACCCGGGAGCTGTGAAAGACCGACAAATGGCGATCCCGGACAATTCTCTTTCATATCACTGGACCATGTTGTAAACTGATCGCTTGTTCGCTTTTTATAACCAGTCCAAGCATCAGAAAATAAAGCGCGACGTGGAATTCACTGAGACTACATTAGTAGTATATGTCCAAGCCACTGAAGTTGGTTTTTCAAGATGTTAACACTGATGTGATTAACGTCCTGTACCCAACTACACGTTGCAAAACTTCTGCGTTATTAAGATGACATTGCAACTGAATGTTAGCGATCGCTCAGAGACAACAATTATTGAAGACAGAGTTATCTAACATCATCAACTCAGAGAGACCAGGCTTCGCGAGCATAGAGTAAAACTGCTCTTAATGAAGAGATGTAGATTAGATCTTTAATAACTAGGCTGACATCATGAAGGTACTGAAGATGGTTCAGATTGACATGAGTCACTATACCTTTCACAAAAATGATTATATATGTACATACTTTTTTCTAGCTTACTTGGATTATCGTTTTCTGATTTTTTGTCTTTATCATATTTATCCCATGCTTTTTTCAAGCATACAGGAAATGAACCTTGGATAAGATGAACTCTGAAATAAATAAATATATATATATATAGAAAATAAACCACTAAGGAGTTAAGATTAGGTGGATGGAATATTAGTTCCCTCAAGATTGTAGATACGCTTTGTTGACTAGTCCCAACCAACACGAAAATTAGATTCAACAGGGGTTTCCTGTCAACTTTATTCAGCCACATACCTTATATATTGAAAGTTTTTAGATAGCTGATTTTCAACTTAATGATAGAAGCATATTGTGTTTGTCACAAGAACTGTATGCCTTGAGTAGGATTCTTGTTGAAGTTATAATTGGGTAATACTACTGAGAGTTGTCTTGCATTGATTTATAGTGTATATAATAAATGTTAATTGAGCATAATTAATCCTCCATTAAGCAGTATTAACTATATCATTAAGAGACAGGTATTGTGGTATTTCACCATTCAATCATGGAAGCCGTCGACAGGACGTTATATTACGTTCAGATGCAGTTAACATCAAAATTTGTTGTCAAACAAACTTGTCCAGTTAATATGATCGAATGAATTGTTTAATTTTATCTAGATTGCAATTAGGTTGTAATGGTCTCATAATAAAAATAAATGGTCTCATCAGCCTTTGTGGTCAGGTGTGTGATGAAATCTTAGCACGGATACAGAAGGCTCGACTAGCTTTTGTCAACCTGCTTCATTTATGGCGTTGACGAGATATCCATCTACCAACCAAAGGGCGGGTTTACTGCTCAGCAGTTCGTTCCGTTCTACTTTATGTCTGTGAAACATGGTCGGTAAGAGTAGAGAATATTCGTAGGTTACTAGTATTCGATCATAAGTGTCTTCAATGCATTGCTCGTATATCCTGGGACCATCGAGTAAGTAATACAGTTGTTAGGAATCGGGTACTAGGTAAGGATGACGAAGTAGTGAAACTTGGTCAGTTGAGATGAATGGGACATGTATGCCCAACCACCAACTGCCTCGACTTGCGATGTTTTATGGTGTAGGAGTAGGTTGGAAGAAAACTAGAGGTGGCCAGACCAAAACATGGCACAAATCCATGAAGTCACTGACAAGTGGACTAAGCCATGTTGGTAGATCTAGACTACCTGGTTGGGATCCGTGAGATGATAGCAACCGATGGTTAGAGACCTTGAATGACATGGTTCAAAATCGTTTACAATGGTGTGCGCAGGTGCATCTACTTTTAGTGTTTTCCCGAATTTAAATCTTTTGAACTTTTCATAACCCTTTCATTTTTCTCTTTCCAAATTTATTTCACTGAATTATACTCCTTGAATAACATCTTCAAACCCTAATCTTTCTGAGTACTGCTTATACTTTTACTACCTCTACCACTATGGAATTTGAATCGACAATTGTATCTCTGTGTTAATGTGGTATGGCAACTCGAACTAATGTACGCACGTACAAAGTCCTACGTTGTTACTGACTGACTGACTGAATGTTGATGAGGAGATATTAAAAATACTGAATCAAAACAGATCTAGTATAATGTCATTCAAATGAGACAAACAAATAGTAGATTTATATACCGATTAATTATTTGACTTTATGAATACATTTAGAGTTTTAATGCATCAATTCATTTCTCCATTTACATATACGCGATATAACTTGGTATAGGGAAAAGAATATAAACTTACTTTTTTAATTCTACAAATCCACATGTATTATTTTTAAGACCCATACTAAGAGCAGTTAGTTCTCTGAAAAGTAATTATTGATTATTTTAAAGAACACAATTAATGAATAATATGTAGTCAGTGAGAATTAAATTTTTAGAGGTGTGAAATTGTAATTCGATGCACTATTTTCATTAACTTTTTCATTCGATCAATCATAAACATAAGCAAAGATGGATAGTGACTAACAGTAGAATCCAGAACGCGCGTTTCGTCCTATTTGGGACTCGTCAGCTGGATGTACCTGCATCTCAGAGTTGATATTCACTCTAAGACTAGAACACAGTACCGTTCGCAACAAACACCATCGCGTTATGCACTTAGCTACTGAGACCTGATAGTCACATACTTTTACAGCGGGATGCAAGTACATCCAACTGACGAGTCCTGAATAGGACGAGACGCGCTTCCTGGATTCCACTGCTAGCCACTATTCATCTTTGCTTATGAAGCTCGTGACCTAAGGCAAAATCGAGACAGTTCGCATAGGATGCACATATGCCAACAAGAGACTGATCAATTACAGTGGGAAGATACAAGCAAACAAAACCAAGTGAATTTAATCATAAACATAGTCCCAAGCATGTACCAAATAGCTTATATTCCAATTAATAAATAGTGAGCTTTTACAGTACCTCTGTTTATTTCGAAAAGATAGGCTGAGAAACTGATTTAAGGGGGTTCTGTTTGATGACAGGACAAACAAGCACAACTCACCCCTTATCGGTTTCTAGAGGCATAAAACTTTGTTGTAGTTGACTTTGTGTTTGCAACTCATAGAAAGGAAATCGCACAGGGTGTTTTAATTATGTATTACCAGGTGTAGTTTTGAAACATGAAAGGAATATTGTCAAGTTTACAACAATGCACCGACGCAGGATGATGTAGACGATAAACTCGAGAGCTATTTCTTCTCATTATATGATCTGAGAAACCTTAATCGTAGTTTTTAAGAAATCGAAGATAGTAAAGACACCCACAAGTGTAACAAAGAATTAAATACTACTTTGCCAGTTTTAGTGCCACTGGGTGCATTGATAAAATCTGTCAATTGCCTTCGGATTCATAATCAGGAAAACTGATGACCGACTAGACATCCAGCTAAATAAGTGTATAATTCTGTTACAGATACAGCTTTTTTTCCTGTGAAACGAGACAAAAGCCAATGGCTGAACATGTGGCTTAAATTCCTAATGGACATAGATATATATATACATACAGATATCGGTCACTTCTGTCTAGCTAATATAGCTTTCTTCCTATTCACGTAGATAGGTTGGTCTTGGGTATAGGAAATTTGTACATCACAATCGGAACCGAACTTCGTACAAAATACCGACAACACAGATGATGAACAATGAAAATATTGCAGACAACCTCGATAGCACTGATATTAATACAAAGTTTGATTAGTGATATTCGATTCTCGATTAAACGGTTGGATAATTATGCTTATGATTAGATGATTTAGTAAATCTTAAGTTGTAACAGATCGATCTGTCAATCTTGATAGCCAATGACCAGTGTTTCTAACTACTGTACAACATCTTTCATATAAATCATTATACAAACTGGACGTTAGCAGTTAAACCAGGGTTCGATCCCCCAATGAGGTTGTAGATATATATTGTTAATGAAGAACCTCAAATTAAAACAAAGTAACTATGTTCAGCTTATTCTGGTTTTAAATGGTCGTTTAATTAACAATGATCTTTGATATAAACTGAAAAATCCTATACATTTCAAAGCATTTAATTTAACGCATTAAAAGGAAAAAATCTAAATTACTTACTTAGAAACAATAACCTCTGAAAGTACTTCACTGAAAGATTTTTGTAATTCACCATTGAATTTAATATTACCTTCAATTGGAATTAATTTAATAACTACATATTCCGTTGGATTAGATTCATCTGGACAACGAAACACTTCACCAAAGCAACCTTCACCAATTTTACTAAGATTTTTCCTACGACTAAAATAAATGTACGTATGTTTGTGTTGAATGTGGTTTAAAACAAAATGAACAAACAAACAAATGGACCAGTAAGTCAATACTCAACAAATGTAGTCAGTCAAATTAATTAGTATAATATAAATATGTTCACTTGATAGAGACCAAAGAGTAGAAACTACAAATCAGTCAGTCATATAAAACATACGAGATGAATTCCAAAAATGTCACTTGGCTTTTGTCAAGTTATGTCACTTGTGGCATAGGTGAGATATTTGCTCTGTCCTACTTTGTGAGTGCTTTAAAAAGAAAAAAATATTCGTAGGTATCTAATAGTACTTGATTAAAGGGGTCTTCGAATCACTGATCGTATATTTTGGGATCATCAAGTCAACAATTCTGAGCTTAAACTCAAAATACTAGAGTAAGCATGGCAAATCAATTGACGAGATAGTGGTTCATTATCGACTGAGACAGTTAGCACATGTATTATGTATACTAATTTCCTGACTAGCTCGATGCGCGATGATGGCTCGTGTAGGGGTAGGTTCGAAGAAAACTAGGAATAGCTAAACCAAGGCACTGTATTATTCCATAAAGTCAGTGATTGTTGATTTGAAACATGTAGGTAAGTGCAGAATACCTGATTGGGGTCCTTACGATTATACTCCTTAGTATTTGGAAACTGTGATACATCACAAAATCGGTCATAATAACTCAGATGCTTTCCCTTTCTGACTTCCCATAGATTTTCAATTTTAAGTTTACCTTATATTTTTGTATTCTGAGAATCTAGTCTTTATCCTAGAATCATATTCTCCATGACTAGTGTTCTCTACTACTACTGTTACTATTGGTACTGATAGTGATACCAATTTTAGAACATGCTGCGTAGCAATTTGAATCTATAAATATATATGTGTGATCCTAAGTTACTTATGATTGACTGAACGACTGCAAGTATTTTTCAATCACAGAGTTGATGGATAGTGAATATACCAACAAGGAGAGAGTCCACTATCCCTTTCCAAATGCTCTTGTATGGCTATGAATATATAGCCACTGTCAGGGAAGTCCTACTCACTGCCTTTTCGTGACGGGAGTGTTTTTTACGAAATTGAGAGGACAAAAAGAGAATTTCCGGCGTTTAAACCGGGTTGGTGAGCAATAAAAATCCACCTAGGGGAGTTCGAAAACTTTGATTTCAAACCAATGATCCA
Source organism: Schistosoma spindalis (assembly GCA_946903255.1). NCBI lineage: Eukaryota > Metazoa > Platyhelminthes > Trematoda > Strigeidida > Schistosomatidae > Schistosoma > Schistosoma spindalis. The sequence continues at coordinate 1,045,092 of OX336419.1, forward strand.
CATGGACTCCAAGATCCTGAAAGTACAAATGAAGTATGAACTTATTCTTGTTTACCGGTTCCAATGGGATCGGATCTCTTAACGTCACTCCACTGCTTTGTGGATTAGACTTCGAAGTCAAAGGGCTCGATGAGTGACTCTTTAAACAAACTACCTGCTTCCATTTGGAGACTTGGAGAGTATCACAGCCTACACATAAATTTAATAATGACTATTTAAATAAGTAGAATATAACACAAGTCAAACGTCTTCTTGCACTGATCGAACATTGATATTAATACTTTAGATGTTTATCGGTAGATAACATGCGGTGACATGATATATTAACCAGGAAAAGTGAATCAGTAACATTAACATACAGTTAAGAAATATACTAGAAAAGAAATGAAATGAAATTTGACATAAATCTCTACTACTTTCAAGACATACAGAAGAACAATGAATAAATGTATTTATGTACTATGCATCAAATCATATTGCCTACCGAAGTCTTTGATGATATACAATAATTATTCCGTTGATTCTTAACTAAAAAGTACACATCTATGAATGTGACACAAATCGCGAACTAGTAACATCAGTGTTTGATAATCTAGGAATTCAATTAATGATGGATATTCCAAAACGCTTGACAACTTCGTTATGAGCAAAATGATAGAAACTATGTAAGAGGCTTTGACGTTTAAAGTTGACTAGTAATATACGCAAGTTGTGTATACATATAAGTTACTGAACTGCCCCCAAATGCCCTAGTATGGCCGAGAGTGGGGAGGGTCCGCTCACCCTCTCCAAATACTCTCACATGACCATGCGTATATAGCCTCTGCCAGGGAAGTCCTACTCACTGCCTTCTCGTGACGGGTGTGTTGTTTACGAAATTGAGAGGACAAAGAGCGAATGTCCGGAGCCTTAACAGGGTTGGTGAACATGGAGAGTCTACCTAGGGGAGTTGGAAAACCCTGATTACAAACCAATGGTGTACATGGGTTCCAGTATCCCGAAGGAACAAATGGTGTATGAACCAATAGTTGGTCACCGGCTACCATGGGACTGAATCTCCCTACATTGCTCCACTACCTTGTGGATCAGACCTGTAGGTCGAAGGCTTGGGGTGTGGCCCCCTAAGATGACCACCTGCTTCGGTTTTGGCATCTGGGCAGTATCACAGCCCTCACACAAATCAAATAAGATTTGTGTGACGCATATGTATTTGATGCCTCCTTGTACCAATATCTATGTGTTCAAATAATAAAATAATAATAATAATAATACGCAAGTTGTGTATACATATAAGTTACTGAGCTGATTAAAGTATGTTGAGAGTAATCATGCCTAGCTGATATCCTGCCTACAATTACATAACTCACTTGGTATATGGTTATGTGAAAAGATATGATCTGTTCACTAGATTTATCATTTCTACTTACCTATTACCGCCCTATGTAAATAATGCTCTAAAAATATCAAAAATATTATATTTCACACTCATATATCGAAGAGATAAATATTTTAGACAAAGATGTAAAATCTAAAGATAGAAGATTTGCAGCTCAGGTGGATGATTTTGATGAAGTTTTGTTCTCTGAGCTGGATGGTTTGATCGTCTAGCTCAGAGAACAAAACTACATCTAAATGTAAAATCTTCGATTATAGACCAGGTGAGGGTAACAAAAATGAGTGAAGGAACTACTTACGTTGGGGTAAATAATTGTCCAAATGTTTTGTAATCAGATTGTTCACAAATTTTAAACAATGTCCCTTTAATATCTCCAGCTTCATATAATGTCTAATGAATGAAAATAAAAATGAATGATTATTGTTTGTAAAGTTTAGAATATATGATTTAGTGAAGATCATTTTACTTTGTACATGGTACTGGTTTTGAGCTGCGCTTACTTGGAGGTAACATTGAAAACCAAGGAGTATAAGACAGCTGAATGGATTAGATTTAATTCTTGACGGAATAACATGGATAGACACGATTTAAGAGTCTCAGACTAAAATGAGACATCATTTCAGTACTCCTCAGTTTCCAGTAATACACCGACTGAAACCAATCGGTGATGAATATCCCCTAAAAAACTAGGCACATTGTAAAGTTTCACTAATTTTTAAGTTACCATTCTTCAACGACATTATTAAGTTGAACAACACTTATTTTTACTTTTATCATCAGATTACTATCATCATTACTAATACAGAACTCAATCGTAACTCCTACCTTGACGTTATGGTCGGGTTTGCATATCGTGATGACCCAAACAATATATAATGTCTGGGCTATCTGTTTCTTAAGATCGTACTAAGTTAGACAGGTTGATCTGATAGTGGTAAGAACAAATGTAGGAGATTTAGGTCTGAGGGTGGAGTAGTACTATCGATCGTACAGGAGCATGACGGCGGGAAGGTGTTTCCCACAGACAACCAGCTACCTAACCTCAACGGAAGCAGCGGTTAAGAAAAATCGGTCATTAAAGTAGCACACATCACCCTGTCCTATATATTTATGTGACTGGCGGTAAGGCCTTAAAAGTACTGAGCAAATACATATAAAACTACTTACAAAAAAGCCGTGTGTAATCAACCTCAAGCAGTTACTCTTCGGGCTCTGTGGTTACACTCTCACGTCGTCAAGACCAGCCATAACCCAGTCTCCTTTACAGACACTTCAAAAAGAAATTCCTTCCATGATTTGGGTAGCCGGGAACTGACAAGTATGTTTATGCCTATGACAGTACACAAGATAACCTCGAACCCCATTTTTAGCGCCTATTTTTCATCTATGATTCTCGATAATAATAAAAGGTACTTTTTACCATTTATCTGATATTCTGATGTTTTGATTGGATGATTAAGCGACATGGAAATGTGATAGAATAAACAATAATGCAACAGGACATACTTCAACACTATAGTAACCCTCGAGCTCAGTACTGTTGGAGATAGTAGATCTCCAGAACTCACTTGGGAAATGTCTTATTTTTGGTAGTTTTATTTTGGAAATTTGAATTTCTTTTTTTGCACCAAATGCGCCCATTTTTACCTTCAGATTGTTTTCTCCACTTGGAAGGACCCTAAATGTTAATGGTTCGTTGTCTTTTAATATACTATTTTTTGATATTTCCAAGGGACATTTTTATGCTGCATATATACGCTAGAGTTGTGCTTGTTGTCTTTTGTAATTCTGGGTGCTTTTGAACCTGAACTTCTCCCTCTAGTTAGCGGGGCTAGGACGCATCGGAATAGTTAGCTTATCTTTTGATTGTTTCGCTGAGTTTTCATTCCGTTTGCCGATTCAGGTGATCTCGTAATCGCTTCAAACATAGCAAGTACCCATTACACTGCTCTGCAAACACCATCGAAGAGTAATCTGGAACTAAGATAGAGGATTGAGTGAGGAAATGCACCCAAATGCCATAGTAGGGTCAGTAACGGAAAGTGTTCGCTCCTTCTTTTCAAAATGATCATATATAACCATGCGTTTATAGCTTTAGATAGCGAACTCCTACCCATTGTTTACACGAAATGGTGTAGTTTACGAAAATAAGTTGAATAAGAGCGAATATCCGGGGTTTACACTGACTTTACGAATACGAAGAAACCTTTTTTGGAAAGTTTTCATTTCAAACCAATAGTGTAGATGAGCTCTACGACCTGGACAGATCAAATGATATATGAACCAATTTTGATCATTGACTACTAATAAACTGGATCTCCTAATGTTGTTACGATGTCTTGTGGATTAGACATGTAGGTCGAAGGCCAATGTACAAATATGGCAGCTAATAATTGTGAAGGAAATAATCGAGAGAATAAACACATCATTAAACACAATCAAATCATTAGAAAAAAAACTACAATAGCAGTTAAATTACCATATATGAACGATTCAATATCATATTTTCGCAACGGAAACGTCTTGTAAGTCGTTTTGTGTATGATCCAGATTTTTTACCAGCTTTTACTTTATTCAGTGGAGAAAATGATGATTGAAATGGAATTTGATCATGCTCAATCTGTTGATTTGTAGATGCTGTAGACAAATTACAACATTGTAATACATGTGAAGAATTTAAAGGCATTTGATCTAGGCCATGAGTAACCTTTAATAATAAGAATAAAACATTTAAAATTGATGGGGATTTATGTATTTGTCATTCGAAATGAATTAAATTATACAAAAAGAACTTCGATAGATATATAAATGAATATAACTTATAAACAATTATCTACGTAAGATACTGAATGTCCGTTAGCCGGATATAATCAGCAACAGATTACTACAAGAGAGAACAAACCAACTTCCAGCTAAAGAGGAAATTAGGAAAAGTTGTTGGAAGTGGATGGGACATTCATTACAGAAATCATCAAACTGCATCATGTGGCAAGTCATAACTTAGAATCATCAAGGCAAAAGGAGAGGACCATAGAACACATTGCGCCGAGAATTGGAAGCAGACATTAAAAGAACGAATATCACTTGACAACAACTAAAAAGGATAGTCCAGGACAGAGTAGGTTGGAGAATCCTAGTCGACGATCTAAGCTACACGGAGGGTAACAAGAAAAGTTAAGTAAATAGGTAGTGTATGTCAGTATGACGATTGTAAAGATCGTTGAATTTTATTGAGATCACGAAGAACCGACACCTAATTAAAAAAAACCACTGAGAATCTGGAAGCACTAGACAGCTTGTTTCTCCAAGAATGGAACTTGCCAACAGTGCATATCCACGATTCTATTACACGCGATCGAACCTAGAACCTCATGCGTGAACACTTAACTTCTAGACCACTGGGTTAGTTGAACTTCACTGGTCACAACTGACTAGGAATCCGAAAATATCCTTTCCAACTAACTACTGTCATTAATAGGATATATATTGTGAGTAAACAATACACCTTTTATTCACTTGATTTTACATATTATGTGATAAGTAAAATGTAATAAGAACGAGTTGACAACTGAAATTGTATCACTTACTAATTCATTCTTATTATATGTAGAAATAGGGTGACGCGATGATGTTAATGCTTGTTGGCAATTCACTTGTGGTGAAATATTTCCCATATTAAAATTCACGGTAGATTTTCGATTAGTGAATACTGGATGAATAGGTGTAACCTAAAATATTTTTAAAAACAATTATGTCAGTTTTATTGTCAAATAATAATAATAATAATAATACGGATGTAATGACCGATTTTAGTGTGTTGGAGAATGCTAGTCGACGGTCTATGATGCATTGGGAGTAACATGCATAAGTAAGTAAGTAACGACCAACTTTTGTTCACTTTACTGATAAGAAAGAAATAAGTATCTGGGTGCAAGTTACGACAACACAGGTAACATGGTTGGATAAATGTCAATCAAGGTAGTTATATCGATACTGAATTTATATCACTTACCAGCGTATCGATGTTAATGAGAACTATGTGGTAATTCAGTAGTGAAGTCTTATCCAATAACTGACAGATGTTGCAAAACATAGCATTAACAATTCTCATAGATCAGTATAAATCATCCAGGCAACTGAATTATTACGTAATAGGTTAATAGTTTGCATAGATGATAAAGGGAATCTTGGAGGTATGGCGACTCATGAAGGGAGTCAGTTTTATTGGCCGACAAATGCCTTGGTATGGCCGAGAGTGGGGTGGGACCGCCCTCCCTCTTGAAATGATCTCACACGACCACGTGTATACAGCCTCTGCCAGGGAAGTCCTACTAACTGCCTTCTCGTGGCGGGGGTGTTGTTTACAAAAATGAGAGGACAAAAAGCGAATGTCCGGTGCTTCAACCGGATCCCAAACTAATGGTGAACATGGGCTCCAGTATCCTGAAGGAACAAATAGCGTATGAGCCAATTTTTGGTCAACGGCTACCATGGGACTGCATCTCCTCACGATGCTCCACTGCCTTGTGGGTCAGACCTTTAGGTCAAAGGCTCGGGGTGTGGCCCCCTAAGAAAACCACCTGCTTCGGTCTGGGCACCCGCTCCGATTTACAATGAAATGACTCACACTATTATTATTATTATTTTACCACGTCATTTATTCAGATAAATAAATAATCACTTTTATTGATACAACCAAATTTAAATAAAAAGGATAAGAATTGAACACTTCAGCAATTACCATGGATACTTGTAAAATTTAGCAGTCTTAATTAAATCAACATAAGCTTTCAAAGCTATCACTTTATTGAAAGGCGGCAACAATACTCATGGATATATACTAGTAAACAGTGATTTTAATTTGAAAAACATATTTATTGATAAGTAACAGATGTGCTCCAAAATCAGTACACTACTAGTTGTATTTAAAACTTACCTATTTGCTTTGAATGCGTTTTTTTATTAAGTTGAGGTTATCCATTTTAATAACAACAATCAGTGTAGGTTTACAAACTACGTTAGTCAAATTAATTTAATGGTGATTATATTAACAGTACTTTTGACAGCTCATATTGACTCGAATGATCAAAAGTAGTTATATGAAAGTATTTGACTGAAACAATAAGAATAACATAGTGACATAGAAGGATATCCTTATTTATTTAAACATATAAACATTGGTATAAGGGGCAACCAAATACATATGCGTCACACAATAACAATGGAGCCAGTAGCAATTGTCATTGATTTGTGTGAGGGCTGTGACACTGCCCGGATGCCAAAACCGAAGCAGGTAGTTTTTTTAAGGAGCCATACCCCGAGCCTTCGACCTAAAGGTCTAATCCACAAGGCAGAGGAGCAACATAAGGAGATTCAGTCCCATGGTAGCAAGTGACCAACAATTGGTTCATACGCCTTTGGTTCCCTCAGGATCCTGGAGCCGATGTGCACCATTGGTTTGTAATCAGGGTTTCCAAACTCCTCTAGGTGGACCCTCCGTATCCACCGACCCGGTTAAAGTGCCGGACATTCGCTTTTCTTCCTTTCAATTTCGTAAACAACACCCCCGCCACGAGAAGGCAATGAGTAGGATTGCCCTGGCAGTGGCTGTATACACGTGTGAGAGCATTTCAAGGAGAGCGAACTCTTCCCACCCAAGGCCGTACCAGGGCATTTAATAATAAAAATCCCTTCATTTGGTTGCAGATATGAATCTTATTTCGCTTACTCTAGTTTCAATGGTCAGATTGTAATTACTGGCCCTCGCATGAAATTGTAGCTTAAAATGCAAGTATACAAGCTAATAATTAATGAACAATTTACATTATCCGGTACTTAATAATTTCCATTTTTATTCTTGACCAACTCTACTTTTAATCTGATAAAAAATTTAAAGTTATTTTATCGTATTTTAACCCTTTTGTCAATAAAAATACAAGGCCTATTTGTCTGTTATATGCTCTACAGTGATGATGTACACTTGATCCACAATCCGCAGCTGACTAGATTGGGGGTACTTAAAATTGATGTAATGGAAAAAAGAACAAGTTTCTGGGTAGCGTATTTGCCCACGAGTGATCGAGAAGTATAACTGAGGGGGGGGCAGCTGTATTATATAGTCGAATTATTGATTGGTTGGTCTGGATTGCTTAAATAGGACCGATGACTTCCTACTACCCAATGATTCTATGATCTCTCTTTGATCAATAAATCAATGACAGTGAGAAAACAATCGGCATCAATACTTAACGTTTATAGATCTAGGATGCATCTCCTAAAGCTAGAATAGAACAAAAATACAACAGACAGATAAACTTCTATTGTACAGTTTTGTACCTATATCGAAACTCATGTGCTAAGATAGATTAATTATCTGAATATACAGCATTGTAAATACGGAAGTATAATGTACACATGACTATACCATAAGTGGAGAATTAAATGTTTGGTCCGTGATAAATCTACAACAGAGAACAGTAGCTAATACAACTAAAGAAAGCTTACAAATAGGAGAATATAAAAATATAGTAAAAACATGAAATAATAATAATAATAGGTTATGCATTGGCAAGTGTTTCTAATCACCCAACGACTGAACGTAATACAACTGTACAAGTAAGTAGATGAGTTAAAATACAACATTATTATTTAATATGGGTGGTAATCTATAATCATTGTAAATCACTCACTAATAATCAATTCATTGTGTACGCCGCGTTTAAATTTCCTATAACAACTTAAAGTTATTCATAGAAACACACAAGACTTCAAAATATACAGTATAATTGTTCGAAGGACTTAAGAGATATATTTTATGCAGAAACGATATGTAATATTGACTGTGAGCATCAACTTTTAAAGTGAATCCAGCGAATATGAAATATTAAAACTGACAGCATTAAACTAATGTTAGTTAATTAAATGTGGTATTATTAAATAGAAAACTTCGGTATGTTCTATGAAGACTTGGCAGTTAGAAATTATCTATCACTCTCACTCACCATTGAACAATTCAATCTATGTCAAATAACGAGTGAAGACATATCACTCAGTGACCAACGAGAGGTTGATGTTTTCAGTTTTAATTAACATTTTATGTATGAAGACTACTAAAACTCACCAACTACCCCTAAATGCTCTGGTATGGCTGAGACTGGGGAGAGCTGACTCTCCCCATCGAAATGCCATCAAGTGTCCAGGTGCATACAATCACTGCCAGGGAAGTTCTAATCACTGCCTTCTCGCTGCATTACTGTTGCTTATGAAATTGAGAGAACAAAGTGCGAATGTCCGGCGCATTAACAGGATCAGTGGATACGGAGGGTTCACCTAGAGGAGTTTGGAAACCCTGATTACAAACCAATGGTGCACATCGGCTCCAGGATCCTGAGGGAACCAAAGGCGTATGAACCAATTGTTGGTCACTTGCTACCATGGGACTGAATCTCCTTATGTTGCTCCACTGCCTTGTGAATTAGACCTTTAGGTCGAAGGCTCGGGCTATGGCCCTCTAAGCAAACCACCTGCTTCGGTTTGGGCGTTTACGTTTTTAAATAAATAAAGTCCAAATAATAAAAAGGAGAATATTCCTCAATAAAGAAACTTGGAGGTTTGAAAATTTAGTGTTTTAGTTACAAATATTTCACTGAATCTAAGTTACACATCCAAACTTTGGAAAAACCAAAATGACGGTTTTGAGTACAAATTTCACACACACTTTCTGCAAACGTAAAGTTAGTTAGAGATTGGATTTGAATCAATATAGTTTATTTCAGTATTAAGGGCAATATGACTTCAGAATAATGTTACATGGAGGATTATCAGTAGGATGTCATGTATTATTTCGCACAAGTTTGAATGTATTCGAATGAAATCACAGCTTGAGGCGAAACTAATAGTAGGCATGGTGGTAAACTGCTTCGTTTTGAGTTTTATGTGTGGATAACCTTAAAAACGGTTATAGCTGAGGTCAGTTGTTATTTTACATTTGCCCGTATTTCTTTTTTAGGTACCGGGGAAAGAAATCAGATAAGAAGTGATTATATTAACTTGGAAGTGTGACCTCAATGTCCAAGAGACAACCACTTATGGGCGGAAAAACAACTTTTTCTGAGTGGTTTTAAATGTATCACAGCAGTACTTTTAAGGCTTTACCGCTAGCTATAGAAATTTGTGATACAAAGTGAGGTGTGTTTTCTTTAGAGGAAAATTTTTCTAACCTCTTCCTTTTCTGTTGTACGAAATTAATATCCCTGAAGATGCTGGTTGCCTGAGGGAAACTCCACCCTTCATTTTCCAGTGCAGTCAGTAGTAGGAATTCGACCTTATACCTTAAGTTTATAATTCTGGTCTTACTTCTCTCAAACTGACCTGCCTAGCGTAGTAGAACCTAAAGTAACGAATTTATTAGGCAATATGTTTCGACTGAGTCACGATATGCAAACTCAACCATCACTTCAAAGCAGTAGCTGTGGTTGAGGTATATTATTGATCAGGGACGTCGAAAATTTTATAATTTTATTTGATATGGACCTAACGACAACTCGCGGAACTCATTCAGTTGCAACTGGGAGCAAAAGTAAGATCAAGAACACAATAAAAATTGCAACATAAAGAGTAGATTTGACGTATACAGAACAGAAATTAATTCGATGACCAAAATTTTGATCTAATTAGGTTTCTGTGCCTATCAAGTAGGTGGATCTCTTTTAAAAGTTATAAATTAGGATTCAAGAGTTGAAAAGACAGAGACACTTCGATTTCATACTTCATGTTACAGCTATTCCAAATCGATCTAGAACTCATCTGTAAAATATTGCGTAAACTGACCAGCATGTAACGAATGATAATAAAAGCTAATAAGGATTAAATATTGACTGAAATAAACAAAATTATACAGTGGTTAGGATTATGATCCACTTGGATAAAAAACAACTCACCTGAAGAGCATTCACTAGAGCATCACCTGATACAATTTTAGGTGCTGGTAAATCATGAGCATTCTTATGCGACTTCAAGTTGAAAAGGGAATTCGAAGGTCCAGGAGTACTACAGAATGCAGTAGATGAGCTAATACAAATATCATAAGGTTTGGTTTTTATAACCGAATCCGGAAGGTACTTAGGTGGGGTAGTACATTTTTTGTTACCTGTAAATAATTGTTAAATGATGTATGGTTACTAAGATCCGATTCCACAACTAATTCATGCTTTTCATACGAAGAAAAGTCTGGAATAAGTTCACCGACGTTATGAGTTACACGGTCTTGTTTATCCTTCCGTTTCTCTCTTTAAGAAAATATAATAATAAGTCTTTCCATGAAAGTTATTACAACTTTACTCCAAGTGATTTGACAGATGAGTCAGAGAATAAGTCACTAGATAGATTGGAAATATCAAGTTTACGAGAGAAACTCTGAAAAAGGTCTTCGCACGAAGACATCAGAGGATTTGTATTCACTAAACGTAAAAGCAAAGGCAGGACCTGAAAAAGAAAGATGGTATATCAATAAGTAGCTATACCCACATGATGCGTTGAATATTACCTAGTTGCAGAGTTATAGTTTACACTGGTACTACTGTTAATACAGAATACGTTCGTAGGCCACATAGACAATACAAAAGGATATATTCATATCGGGGCAATCTGCTAGTATCGAAAAAGCTAGGAGTGATGTTTTGCGCTGTGGAATATTATGTCACCATAACTACAAAAGTAGTGTCATGTTGGGATGGCACATACGAGCTACAATTAAATACTTGAGTACTTCAGGATAATAATGGGATGAATAGATACTACACCCCAAGAACCGAGTACGGACAAACGTAACCCACAGATTACATCATTATTTGAATACTAATCACTAATTTAGAGGTCCTTATAGAGCTATACAGAATACACAATTTTGTTTGACGAAAACTATGATATGATGAAACTTGACCTCATCCGAAAGAATACATGTTTGAATTACACAAGGTGTCATCTAAGTTTGAAATGTCACTTTAATGTTTTGTATGGTAATACTAAGGTTCAAATGCAAAGGATGTAGATTGACTGTAATTAAAGTTATTGTTCGAGGTTCTAAGTAGATTATTGTCAGTAAGTTAACCAAGTAAGTGAACATTAATGAACTCTAAGATGTGTTAAACGTAAAAGGTAGTCGACTAAATAAACTTTATTACGTCAAGACCTGAAATATTGCAGTGAACTTTAACGAAAGACGGCCGTGGACAAAGTAAAGAGAATTTCGGCAACCATCAGGAACCGCAAAAGCGGGTGTTTTGGCGTTAAACTGAAAGATACTGTGCAACATTTTTACTTCGGCATAATTTTAAATTCGGTAAAAGAAGCAAATAATGCTGAAAATACACGTTATAAAAATACACATCACACTACATATAACGTTGATTAACAACAAAACCGTACACATAACCCTACGTAGACGACAAAGCGGATATAACCATGATAATGATCGATTAACAAGGATAACAATTAATCATAACTGTTGAAGTATTATTATAACATGGAGGAGTGTAACAAACTGGCAATATTGACTGAATTTTTTACGCCGACAAAGAGTGGAGCTAATGTATTATACCTGGCTCGCTACTAATGTACGGGGTACTAGGACGTGAATTATTCACAAATAACATCGATATATCGATACGGTACCGACTTGTACGTACAAGTCTTTGATAATGCGCTAGACGAAAATTTGACCACTATTTATTTAGCAACAATAATTGTCTCGAGACTTCTCCTTCCTCAAATGAACCCCGAAATATTTTTGTTTAAAAAGAACCGACTTTTTGTTAATCTACCGCCTCCGATAGGCAAGCTTTTCATCGCTTTGTTAAAACAAAGAGCCAGTATATTAAACTTAAGTGTTCTTAGCACATGGCTGTGATTGTTATCCTAAATTTTAATACAATTTATGATATTTTTTGTTTAGTCCCCGCTCAATTCTTTACTACATTTATTCACAGTTTAATTGTAATCACAAATTTCGATCTGCTGACGTGGCAGAACTGTTTCATGTGTGAAGAAGTTTATATCCTTGCAGTCACTTATGAATCCCTTGAAATAAGCAGGCGATAAATAAACTGTTGTTCAGAATTTATCACTCCTTATTACTGCTTATTTTCACTTGACTAAAAAGTAAGTTGAAGTACCCCTATGTGATGATTTTTCCAGGACTTTCAATTAAACCGAGTTTTACAAGCCATTATAATCACTTTGTTTTGAATATTCCTGAACGTATTTCAGAATGTTTTGATGTCTGTGTTTTTTCAATTTTTATTTGTATCCTTGTATACTTGAGTGATTTCTAAGTTCAGTTGTTGTTTGGTGTCTTAGCGCAATATATTCATACAATTTCCCATATATTCAGTTTTTCTCTGCGTCCTTAACTGTTATTAGGTTCGTTATGATACCTATGTAGCGTGGTGTCGAGTTGAGCTTGACTATGAACACCGTTACAAGACTACGTGCCAATTAACCAGATAAGATCACCGTAGACCAATATCAGAAGGCAGATGATGGCTGTGGTCGAGATGTATTTGTTGGCGATCTCGTGGTATCGAAAGAATACCGAGATCGTGCCAAAGGAGTACAAGCGTGGTTACTAAGCGTAACCGAATTCGTACAAGTTCAAAGTCAACGGGAGAGTAAGTGTAATGGCTGTCATTAGCATAGTTAAACAAGCGAGCACAGTAAAACAGTCACTGGTACAATTGGTTATAATAATAATTATTTTCATTGAACCAATCGCGTTCTGTTGACAAAAGTAGTTCACTACACTTATTTTAGTTTATGCGTGTCGGTGATCAGTGCCCATGATTGAGGTCTAGTCGGATTTGGTTTAAACTAGTAGGTTATACCACCTAGGTCCAACTCACATCTCACAGTTAATAGTTGACCCGATTCAACCTGTGGTAACGCTCAAGTGTCATGAATACTTTAGTAACAGTATAAAGCAAACATATTCTTAAATCAATCGTGTTGTAAGATGCTTTTCGCGAGTTTTGCGTAATTATAAAAGAAATCCCTCATACCTAAGTTTTATAATTTATCTTTTGATGTTTCTTCAGCTATACACCACGCTGACCTTTTTATTCTAGATGATCAGGTGACATTTTAACTGTATTTTTTGCTTTCCTTATGTTTCTATGGTTTCTATGGTTCTAACGAACTAAATCTACGTCGTTTTGCCTGAGATTTTAATTATGGCAGGGGTGGTGAATTTATCAGCAACGCAACCACGTAAACCTAATGTATCGCCCAAAGTCATCTGTGCGTTCAAGCAACAACAGATTTCGTCATTTCATAGTGTATTTTTGTTTAAATAAGTAGATCATGTTTTTAATTTTGCTCTGGTTATAATTTTTATTCGCCACGTCTGACTGCATTACACTGTACATTCATTGCACACTGGGGTGATATCCCAAGTCATAGTGAGTTTATTCTCATAGTTGTTTGTTTCCAGATAGACCGTCAGTTCATAATGTCACTGAAGGAAGGTTTATTGTACCGTAAACTATGTTTTTATGAACAACCGACTGTTGTCTTCATTCTGAAAGCAATACATATATCCTTTTTCTTCTGTTAGGTAAGTTCCATTGGCCTATATTTCGTGTTTTGGTTTTATCGGCTGAATTATGTCCATTTAACTGCTTTGAGCAACATGTCTGTGCAAATGAAACAATAATTATGACACTTGCTTAGTTTAGTATTCTTGGTTGTCGTATAATTCACTTTAGTCGAAATAATTATGGTATACTTAAGTATATTGCTTTCAGCCTGTAACGAAACAGATCAGTTTAGTAAGTAGAGATGCCTGTTTCTAATAAGTATACTGATTTAAATCAGTCTGATTAAAAATAGGAAAAAATGCCTTTGGTACTGTTGCTGTCATACAATATTTGATAGCTTTAAGTATATTTGGTGTTTATTTCTAGACAGTACGTCTAACACTGTCCATGTTTCAAGACTACTGTCATTAAACTATTTCCCCAGCAATAACACCGGTAGCAGGATAGCTAAGTGTCTTAGCTTTTACTTGCTTGCAAAACAGCAGTATACAGTCTTAGATGTAGAATGTTCTGTCTTAATTAAATGCTGCTGGCTGTCGAAAAGTGCTAAGAGTCTTTTTGACAACTGGAACTTTTCGTTTACTAGATACTAAATGAACTTGTATATCTTCCTTTAAAACCGTACGCAGATGCATGGGAATACTTAAGTGGGAGCAAAATAATAAAAGCTGTGAGATGCTGTACCTTGAAAAGTTATATTAGCTGGCGTGATCTGATATTTATGAAGTCGAGGTAAATCACAGCTGCATAACTGCTTTCCTTAGAAATGTGTAGTTCGTTTATTTACCTTTCCAAGATTCTTGACAAAACCTATCACTATCTTTTATTTAAAATGTTGTAGCGGTAAATAATTCCCCAAAATTAAATAGCTCTGTAAGTTTTCGACATTGGATGCTGACCACAGTTTTAGTGGACTCATCTAGCTGAAGGCGCTCGGTCAAGCATCCGCACCTGATCACGTGTGGGAACGCCGTGTTCAACATCTGCCGCAATCGCTGGCCAGATTACTGCAAACGATCCTCGATATATTGACAGCTTACCAAATATATCCTCGAAGGCCGTGAATTCACCATTTTTACCGACCATAAACCACTTACCTTCTCCTTAAGCTCTTCTTCGGACAAGTACTCACCACGTGAGTCTCGACAACTGGACTACATTTCGCAGTTTACTTCAGATATCCGACACATTTCTGGAGCAAACAATGTAGTTGCAGACGCCTTGTCTTGTATAAATTCCTTGAACAGTTCCCAAGGAATCGACATTTAAATCTCGCTTAACTTCAAAAAGAAGACAGTGATCTTCAGCACGAGTTGGCCTCAACAACACTTAAACTGCGCATTAAACAGATGGGAACAGGTAACGAAACCTTACTTTGTGACACATCTACAGGTAGGGATCGCCCAATCGTGCCGAAACAATATCGACGCAAGGTCTTCAATACGTTGCACAGACTTTCTCATCCAGGTGTTCGTGCAACCATCAAGCTTATAGCAGAACGGTTTTGCTGGCCTGGCATGAATAAAGATGTGAGGGAGTGGGCACGCTCCTGTGTAAGCTGCCAGAAATCTAAGGTTATTAGGCATAATAAATGTCCCTTAGGCTCGTTTAAAACTCCCGATACTCGCTTCGATCATGTTCATTTGGATTTGGTAGGACCTTTACCAGATTCAAATGGATATTCTTATCTTTTAACATGCGTAGACCGTTTTACTCGATGGCCAGAAGCAGTACCCATCAGAGATATTACTGCTGAAACAGTGGCCCGCGCCTTCGTCGAGAGGTGGATAGCAAACTTCGGCTGCCCAACAACCATTACTACAGATCGTGGACGTCAGTTTGAATCTGAACTGTTCCGTTGTCTGACCATGAAACTAGGAATCACTCGCTTTCGAACGACGGCCTACCACCCACAAGCAAACGAGTTGGTAGAACGTTTTCAACGACAACTAAAAGCGTCACTATCAGCCTCAAACATTTCTCAGTGGACTGACGCTCTCCCACTCGTCTTACTAGGCATACGCGATGCAGTGAAAGCTGACATTGGATACACTGCGTCTTAACTTGTTTATGGTACGACCCTTAGACTTCCAGGAGAATTCGTGGATCGTTCATCCTCTTCGATGGACATGGATCTAACCTCCTACGTGAACAGTCTTACGAACGCAATGCGTTCAGTTAAACCTGTTTCCACTCGACCACAATCAACTGATGTTTTTGTTCAATCTGACTTACGACATAGTACACACGCCTTCGTACGTCGAGACTCGCATCGACGACCTCTCGAATCAACATATGAAGGACTTTTCAAAGTTCTTCAACGCGAATCTAAATACTATATAATCGATAAGAACGGAACCAACGAAAGCACCAGCACCGATCGCCTCAAAGCAGCGTATTTAGAAGGAAATCCTGTTCACGTCGATTTTCCTTCAATACAATCGCACGACACAACTCCTGCTCTTATAATACCCCAATGGACAGCCGACACACACATTGAGACTTCGGCGGTATCCGAAAATAAACTCAAAACAACGCATTCTGAAAGAAGAGTAAGATTTTCAGAACATTTGAACGAGTACTGCACTTAAGACACAAGTTTACATTTTATATCCTCTCGATTTTCCCTTGTACTGTATATAATTTCTTTTTAAAAAAAACCCGAATTTAAAATGCTTATATGTTTTTATTATTTTTTATTTCAAAAAAGAAAAAACAAAAAACGATATTATAAAAATTCTTTTTTTACGCTACTGCGTGAACATGAGTTTATTTTCCTTTTTTCGCCCGTTTCGTGTTTTCACGCGCGTACGAGTGTATTCCGACATGCACTTATATATATATTTTTTTCCAGGACGGCTGGAAAAGGCGATAAAAAGAACAATGAATTTGCGAGAAACGAAAATCTTCATTGTACCTTTTTTTACTATATTGTACATCATGGTCCATTATAGTAAGGAAAGACGACCAGACGCTGCTAAACCTAGCAAGCTACCAGAAGAGTGTTTACCAACGAAAAACTCGTTGAGTTTAAACTTCTGGCTGGCCACGTCTTAGGGTCATCACTACCCCACTAGGAGGGAGTGATCTGTAGCGGTAAATAATTCCCCAAAATTAAATAGCTCTGTAAGTTTTCGACATTGGATGCTGACCACAGTTTTAGTGGACTCATCTAGCTGAAAGCGCTCGGTCAAGCATCCGCACCTGATCACGTGTGGGAACGCCGTGTTCAACATCTGCCGCAATCGCTAGCCAGATTAGTGCAAACGATCCTCGATATATTGATAGCTTACCAAATATATCCTCGATCTCCTTGCTTCTGTCTTTTGATTTTGCTTTTGGGTGCGCTTTGTATTAGAAGGTGTTACTGTTTAAAGCGTTGTCAAACTCCGAATACCCGGCATCTTCAATGTAACAGGAATGAGCCATCACAGATCTTACAAAGTCATTCAGCTTTATAACAATTGCCCTATGGAACTCTATGGGAGACCCAAATAACAGCAGATTATTAAAAGCATATCGGATGTCCACTTTAGTCTTGCAACCACTTCCAGTGTTTTGGAGTTACTTCTTATACCCTGTCGTTTGAAAAGGAACAACTACTGCAGCTTCACTTTACCAATGCTACCGTGTAATTTGGGACCTGGTGTAAATATTTGTTTCATATTCCATTGTTAATTAAAGTTCGTGAATAAGTCTATAGACTTGATGCCATTTCGTTTTATATAATTAATCGTTGTAAGAGACAGGTGAAACGCGAGAATCTCAGCACCCAGTTGATATCTAGTAATTTCAAGTTAAGACAGTTGACACAGTTACACATCCCAACAGTCCCTGCCTGTAATCTTAGTTTCTGATTGAAATACCATATGATAAGCAAGCAACGAGAAACCCCTAAGTCCGAGCCTTCTTATAATCTGTTTCAGCCGCCATGATGTGTTGCAGTAGTACGTAGATGGGTACGCGTTTAATCCATAGTTGTTTGTTGGGATGCCGTCGGAATTCCAATCAATACCTTAGCTACAATGACGGGTCACTAGTATAGTGAGGGTTTAGTGGCATTGGGCTTTAACACGAGACAATATGGGGAATAAATATTCAACACTTGACGCGGAAAGAAACCAACAATGGAGAAGGAGGGAAAAAGTAGTTGAATCAATCGGAGTTAATCTTATGACATGGCTCAACCATGCAGGCGTGGTCCCTGCTAAATGTTACGTTATGTCTTTTATTCATATTCAATATATTGTTCCATCTCTAGCCTAAAATTGTTTTATATATATTTATTGGTAATTGTAACGACGCAGTGAGTTGGTGTAGATGATGATGTGACTTCCACGTAAGATCTTATAGATAAGGCAGTTACATCATAACAAATCTACAATTTTAGGATTACGTCTATTGTTAGAGTAGTGCTCATATCATGGTAGACCATAATTCTACAAGGGTACGCGCTCATCAAAACAGAAATACAGGCCCATTCAATGTTTTCACCCCCTTATACCAAATATAACAAGAAACTCTGTATTTAGTGAATACAAGACTTTTATTTAATAAGGTATTAACAAAAACTGGCAACGCAGTAGACGCACATGACAAGATTTTTGTTCATTGATTATCTGAAATAGAGGGTACGAGTATTAGCATAATAGATGCATTGATAAATACTTAGGTTTTGGTTTCCAAAGAACCAGTGGACTTACCATGTTTGGAAACTTTAGCCAGACGCCTCATGCGTATTAGTTCATCAACTTGATCTATCAATTAGATGGTGTAGTATCAGTAATAAACATTTTCAACAGATCGATAGCTTCTCTGACTTGATCCCAGCTTGTCAGGTGCCTAGGTCTCATAATCATTTCGAAGACATCACTGGTATCTACAGCCACTGGACACTCAGTATTAGTTTGACTGGTTGATGGAGTAGCGTGATCCATAATACTGCAGAAAATAACAAATCTTTCATTCTGCCTAGCAACAATATGCGGCAGCAACAATTATTTTAGCCAAAGAAAACTACCGTTCTCCATATCTAAAAAACAATGCTCAAAATATAACGGATTAGGATTTTATGACAAGAAAAACGAGCTTGCCTGCCAGTTATTAACGATTATGCCGACATTTCGAGTTCCATACAGCCTCAACACTAACTAACCTTGGCTCCCGATTTCTGAAAAAAAGAAACTCAGAACAAAACGCATTAACATTTTATAACACAAGACCAGCCAGATTGCCTGAAGAAATACATTGACTTGAGTATAAGCAGCAAAAACCCAGAAAAAATCGCTGATTCGAAAGAAAATTTCACATCAACATATAGAACATTACACTGACTGCGATATTTTAGCACCCCGAAGCATTAAATTACATAGCTTCAAAAAAGAAATGGCTGAAAGTAGCACAGAACGAAGAAAGCTGACCGCCATTGCTTACAAAAATGGCGGATGTAATGATTCCCGCCTCATTCTGATTGGTTGCTAAGCTGAAGGGCACATTTACGAAATTGAGTCGCGTTTAATTGCAGCCTGGCAGGGGCCATATTTATATTTTTCCCCTTTTTATTGTTTTTATCCGACTGACTGGGGTTGTTCACTTTTTGACTAAGGATTCAATACACTTCCAGAAATGAAAAAAGTAATTAAGCTGACTATGCTAAATGTTTTTGTTAATGGTATTTTTACGGGTCAAATATCATCTTTTGAACAAGCTGTACGTGAATCATGCCAAAGCACAGAAGAGAATTCTCTTATTATAGAGAATTTTATTTTTGTGACTGTATTGCTCGTATTGCTTTACAGTTTATCCACTTAATGCTATTTATATTTAATTATTTGAATTTATCAGACACTTATTGGTCGCCGTAGTTCAGCTTGATGAATTCTATGACTGGAGCTCAGTGACATTTGTTGTGTTGTTCCTTTTTACTATTCAAATTCGGACTAATTTTGATTTGGTTATATATTCTCTGAAGAAATGACTTGTACTGAGTCACGAAACATTGGAAAGTTTAATTTTTCTACTCAGTGGGATACTCCAAATAGATTAATTTATTTATACATTGGCAATATTTCGAGGTTTGAGGTACCATTCAGCCATATAATCATCTATTATTAGGTGTGAAAATTTTCGAACTGTTATGTTGCTTTATTGGCGTAAATACACTACTTTGACAAACTGTCGTTGAAGACACATCATGGGTTCTAAACTCACTGTTCGTCCTCAATCGTGCCTTCGTCATCCCGTCAGTTCATTACCTCTTTAGATACTTTTTTATTAAGGCCTTTCGGTCTTAACTTGGGAATACATCTTGAATACAAACGCGTGAGTATTATATTCACAAAATCCCATACGAGGTAGAAAATTCTACAAAAATGTATGCTCCGTCACTTAGGAACTATTCAAAATACTTTCTTGACAATATGTACAGTGAAGAGGGTAAAATTCAATTATTAACAAAATTAGGGATTAAGTACAATGTCGGCATTGAATGATAATCCATGTGTGGCATCATAATCAGTGGGAAGTGAGATTTCTAATGATTTGAAACTCAATATGAGTCACTTAATGGTAGTAAACAAACGGATAAATTTATGCTACTCAAAATAACGTAAAAGAAAAAACATAACACATAGTTCTTTTAAAGTTGAAACAGGTCTCTCACATTCTTTCTCTCAACGTTTTTTCTGATGTCACTGAAAGGTGAATGACACACTTCCTCACTGATGTGCCTTGCCATTGATTTACTTTCTCCTCTGTTTTAAGCCTATAATTTGACTCACTCATTCTCTGTTCTTTTTCACTCTTTATTCACCGACGGATAATTCTTTTTCTTTTATTAAATCTTCCAACCATTTTAGCTCCCGCGATATCGAATGATGCGTAAAATACTACGCCTTCGATATCTTTTTAATTGATCTGAATAACGATTTCCACTTTTTAAGTACACATTTTCAAGTGCATACAGCCTAGTTAGTTATTAGTACTACTATAATAGTAGATCTTATCCAAAAATTGTAGATTTGTCATGATTTAACTATTTAATCTACAAGAATTTCAGTGTACGTCGCATCATTGTGTGTTCTGACTCATTGTATCGTACCAACTAACGATATGATGCTGAGCACTTCTGAAGAACACAATTGGAATGGCGGTAGAAAAATATATTTAGTATGAATAAAAGAGATGAGTTGCACATAATGACAATGTCTACATGACTGAGCCATGCTATGCCGATCAAATTGAAGTAATTGTTCTTGAGTTCCGCATCGCGGACCTCTCCGTGTTAATTGTTCAATATAAATTTTCTCAGTGATTATATATTTAGCTTTAACAATTGTTTGGTTAGGAACCAATACCACTATACCGACATCACCAATAATTTTCATAAGCTATACATATTCTTTACTTAAAACCTTGCACATTATGCTGAATATGTCTGTAAACGAGCTCCAATCTTTCACAGGCTGTTTCACACTTTTAAGTGATTTTAACACTGTTATCAATTCCTCTGTTAAACACTTTCTGTGATTTAACAGAAGTATTAACAACTTTCTGTATCACGATCCGCATTTGCACACAGTTGATAAGAAGAATATCATACTATAACATTACACGTAAGACTAAAATGTACCTGAATGCAGCTAGTAATTTAATCAACGGACAATAAACCCTGGTCAGTGAAAGTTTTCTTGGCGTTTTACTTCGAAGTCTGCTTCAAGATAAACTTCAAGTTATATGAAAACTTTTATTACTTTTGGAACTAAAACTCAAAATCTTTCTCAATTTAGTGATATGTATCCCCTTTTTTGTAAAACTCAGGAAACCTACGTTTGCAGTGAATATACTAACATTCTTTCATTGCCTTTATGACAATTTCAAAGTACTTTCGAGTATCCTTCAAAAGTTCCGCGGTATCCACAGATGATGGCTGAAACAACAAACAATCACTTTCTTTATGTGATTTTTTGAAATATGAATAATGTGATAAGATCTGCATGTAGTATGTCTTTAACCCCTCGGTGCTGAATTCTAAATCCTATATCTGGACTATAACAGTGGATCACGGATGAAGTGTTTTAGTTGCATGGTAAATAAACTTTATTGCCCAATGATCAGTTACATTGTGGAACGTTACAATAAACAAGTGCTTAGGCAGTCCTTTTCCTGCCCATGCCTTAGGTCACCGCCTATTAGTCGTTTCGAAATAAAATAACAGGCTTCCCACTCTGTTCTAGAACTGCATTTTAACCCGATGAAGATGCATCAGCAGTAAGAATAGACTTTTTACTCGATGAATGCGGTCTGCTGAAAGCTTCAACATTTAAAAACTATAGAGCGTTCCATCATATATCATCAGGTCGTTGTTCTCATACAAACTCTTTGCTATAAAGCAAGTCAAAAAGCGGAGATAATACTCAGCAAAGTTTAGAATAAATCTGGAATAAAAGTGAAGAGTACTTATCCATGATCTGAGTGCTATGATATTCGTAGGTGACGTTGATTGAATTAGTTAGGCTAGGTGAATTATATCAAGTTTAAAAACCTTAGCATGTGCAGTTCACTTTAGGCATTTGATAGAATTCAGTTGAAATTGACACTTAGATTGATTTACGGCAATTTTCGTATCACAAAAGAGTCTACGTAACTTTAAAAGACGTTAATAATTTAACTTAATATATCAGCACTGACTGTAATATCATACTGATGCAATTCAATATTATCAAGACTGATGATAAAGCGATCTTTAAACTTCTGGAATATCCCTGAGGTGGACATTGAATCCGAACGGTAAGAATCCACTTCTGAACACCCAAATATTGTATAAATATTGGTTAATTAACTAGAGATCTCATCCAGTGGGATTTGTAAGCATTCATTTCCAGTTTTAATTAGAAAGATTTCTTAACGCGTATTCTTCATATTGCATCCTTAGTCCGTTTCCAGTGTTACGACTCTGTTACAGAATCCGGGTATTAGACGCCAGATGATATTCGCCACAAATTCCAGAAGCTTCTCACACCCGCTCTTAATGAAACTCCAGTGGTCGTGGCCCAATTAGGTAGTTCAGCTAAAACTAATACAAAATTTCCAACAAATTTTCTCAAGTGATTCTTCATTATTTGTCTTAAACAGTATGAAACTAGTCTATGTCTCAAGAAGACAGGCTATCTCTTGACTTCTAAGCGTCTGAGTTTCATTTCGATACTTTTCACAGCCTTTGTGCATTGTTAGACCGTATCTTTGATTAGGGCGCTATCGATAGAATTAGTGTTCAGGGATATCCGAACATTTGGTAATCTAAGGCTCTTGGACCTAAGTACAGGGGGACTTTGCCATGTTTTCAATGGACATCATTATAAAGAAACGAAAAGTTTCCGTTAGTGGTTCTTGTTAAAATAAACCTGAGTTTTCTGTGGTAGATTAGATTTATTCACGTTTGATAATACGAGTTCATGTCGTTTCATAAAAGCGTCATGATAATCATTACCAACAACTTTACAATTAAAACAGAAGTTCTTAGCTGTCTGAGAAATTCAAGAATGGATTAGTATGAGCTGCTTCTCTGGTTTAGAATCGTTTATACCAGCACCCAGGCAGCCACAAAGTTCGAGATGTAACTGTTCCCCGAAATCACACTTGTATCTGAAGTTATAGTTTGAAATCCCCAATAGTCCAATTCAAAGAACAAACGTTTTCGTTAAATTGTACTTTTTCACATATTTGAAATATATTACGTGAATATGAACTGTTAATAATCTCTATAGTATGTTGAGCAGAGGCAAATTTTTTTTTATGAAAGCCAACTAGCCAACGTTAAACTGATTGTATGTGGCGAGCATATGCGTATAGAAACTGAGTGATCCAAAAATGCGGAGATATGATATTCATATATTAGTACTCCTAGTTTATTAAATTGTTATTTTGAACCTGGCAAACACTCACTAATATCTCATTCGGAAAAATTAGATTTCGAGATCTCATTAAACCGACGACGGCCCCAAAATCAGTTTATTATCATCAAAACTAGGACGTGGTCGCTAAAAAATTTTACGGCGGAATGAGAATATGCCCCACATTAGCCACATTAGAGCAGGCCACACAACGATAAGGGAGCATCTTCAGAACTCCCTGTAGCCACGAGGATGGTGGGGTTTAGAGGTGGACGACCACTAGCAGATAGTGAGTTAGATCATTTGAAATACTCTCCTACACAATGTAACTGAGGCAAGGAAAATACCTAGAATGCGAAGACATTGGGTTTAGCAGGACACAAAACGTTTGCTGAAAGCCAAACGAAGAGCCTAGTACGAGTGGGAGATCGCCCTGAAGGATTAAGATCGTAGTTCCTACTTGGCGTTGAGAAACAGACGCAGCGTCAATATCCGAAGCGATAGAATCTGTTTTAGGCGAAGCTGGCAGACAAAATGAAAACCAAACCCTAATGTCTCTAAAAACTCATAGCCAAGAGAAAGCCTACAAACCAGGGTGTCTGTACTCTGAAAGGGACAAATGGCGAGGATCTCACTAGCTTAGAGTTGGTAGAGACCCTTACTACCATCCTGAGCACGCAGACGTGAAACATGTCTCACCTGCAGTCCCAGTTGAGTGTCTGGGCATTATACAACTAACTCTCGGTTTAGTATTAGGGAGGCTGAAATCCCTGCTCCGAAGGAAGCCAAAAAGGTGTTACGACATCAGAACCATAATCCTGAAATGGAGTGCTGAATCCATGAACATACCAGTGTGTTACCTGTTTAGTCGCTCGCTATATACACTAGGATGGAAGCAGACCACTTTTCCTTATCCTCTTAGGAGGCGATAGAAAAGCCCTAGACAGTGACAAACCAGTCGTGTTACTTCAAATATTATCGAACGTAGTGGAAAGATCGATAAATAAACAAATGTGTAAATACATGAATAGGGACAACAGCCTCCGATCTAGCAAATATCTTCGACACACTACTGCACGTGTTTCTCATTTCTAAGATCGCAAAACGATAATTTTCACTAACACAATTTTATCCAGGCTCTGAAAATACACGGTGGTCAGGATTTTTCGTATCAAGACATATAGAGTGCACGCGAGTTGAAGGGTCTAAGCATCAGGGTCTCACAAGGATTAATCTCAGGTTCAATCCTCTACCTGATCTTTATTGGTGGCTTGTTAGCTAAAGTTCGCCCAGTGACACTAATCTATGAACACGACACAAAGATCTGGAGTTCCGTAAAAGGCGTAAAGGGTTCATTTGTGTATTTAAATGATATTGAAACAACGGAGGAATTGGCAGTGGACAATCATTTAAAACTTTATCTGTCGAAGTGTCATGTAATGAACATTCTGCCTTATTTGAGTAATTTGACTCCCCACGAAAATCCACAATTCAAAAGCAACATAAAGCTCTTAATTCAACTGGAGATATGGACAACCAAGTGGACGATAGGTCTAGAACATAGATCGAACGAGGACAGACTCCGACAGATGGGATTATTCTTGCTGAGCTACTAGAGAAAAAGACATGGTCTGACTATAGCGTACAACATATCAGGCATTCTAAACCATCTCAACACGCACACATTACGGGAGCATCGCAATCACGCTCCGACAGACAACACTCGGATGATTGAATATCAAAGATCGAACACCCAGACACATTGTCACTCTTTCTCATCAACAGTCGACCACGGTTGGAACGCTCTCCTAGCTGAAGTGACTACGAACCAACGAGTGGATGGCATTAAGAGGAGACTTGACAAACACGTACTCACCATCTAGAACCAGTTGGGTCTGATTCTTGACTTGTAAGTTACCAGTTATCACTACCGCACATCAGTAACTTCTTCACCCGCCTCTCACTGCCATCTCTGTCTCCCTTCCTATTCCTTCGATTAGGTATCCTCACACAGTCCGCATTACCAAATACCTCACTTATTTGTTATTCCTAGAACATCTGTCTTCTCATAGCACTCGAAAAACCACTTTACTATTGCAACCAACTGACCTCCTGTCCAACAATGTGATAGTTTCTGACATCTAGGATCCGTAATGCCCCGAGACAGACTCACTCTCTCGAAACACGCGATAAACATACGCACAAATAAATACCAAAATGAAGAGAATTAATGAAGTCGAGTGGATAGACTAGAATCCAC
Organism: Schistosoma spindalis; assembly: GCA_946903255.1. Classification (NCBI taxonomy): domain Eukaryota; kingdom Metazoa; phylum Platyhelminthes; class Trematoda; order Strigeidida; family Schistosomatidae; genus Schistosoma; species Schistosoma spindalis. The sequence continues at coordinate 1,071,228 of OX336419.1, forward strand.
TGTACCTTAACGAGTATCTCGAACCCTACCGAACGCACAGGAATCAATTTGTTCGTGCGAGCTCGTGACAAAGATAGTGGATTTACATAGCACTAAATAATAGCTATACATCCAAAATTGAGGTTTCATCAACTAGAGAACTCTTGTACTTTGAGGATAGTAATAAAACAGTGGTTTCACTCAATCATTAACTGTAACTGTTGCAGCTTATGTTGTTTATTGGTGTTTGTAAATCTAGCGGATTTTCAAAAAGCTTCTAAGCTTTTCCTTGCATTTTGTTTCTGAGGATGTCGCGTCTCAACTACAGCAAGTGGGATCACATCGAGGTTTGTATTTTTCTTTAACTATTCTTTACATTTTCTGTTTCACCGTCATCTGTGTTTACGTGTAACTAATGTAGTTTTCAGCGTGATGCGATATTTAATTTCTGGGATTTGATGCTTCTGGTACTGTCTTTGTCAGTACTAACTTTCACCAAATAATAATAAAATGCCTTATGGTCTCAACATTATCTTTCAAATAATATAAGTGTTTATTCATAAGTGATCACACATCGGTGTTCCAGTTTAGATGGGGAAAACCGGAAAATAGTAAATTCATTTTGTCTTTATCTTAATGATTAGAAAGTTTCACGTGTAAGCATTACTAACGTCCTCAACTGTTCTTCAAGCAAGAAGGTAAGCCAAATAGTTCAGGCAGTTTTGTGAGTGCTCGGATTATAAATTTAACGTAAATTTAAACAAAGAGAATTCGATAAGGTTGGGATGGAAGGGAAATCATTAATAGCTGTAATGAGAGTGTGCACATAAAAATACAGTCAAAATACAAGTTCGGTCACGAAACTGAAGGTCAAAGTTGGTGGTGATCTATGGATTCAGAGAACATAATTAGTGTGACTGGGGCATCACGACGAATTTCGCTCTTTACCATACCGTTTCCAACTGCAGCTCAAGACTATTGCTCAACCACCAACCAGAAATTTCGCGTGTCGTGACGAGACTGAGATAAGCAATGAGCGTCAACATGTATAATTGGGATGTATCGGCCTACCACCCGTAGTTTATTTTCAACTTGGATGCCAGTCAGCATTTTGTCAGGGTAGATGAAATAGGTGTGATTACCATCTCTCTGAAAGGTAATCTCGTCAGCTGACTTGTCAAATCTACATGGTATTGTCCGTCTAATCTCAACACTACTGGATCGATCGTTGCATACCATGTGCTAGCAGTTCTTCGAAGACGCCTGTGATTGAATACTTACAACTCACGGATGTTTTCTATTTTGAAGGACATTTGGTGATATGAAACAGATTGCTTCTCAGTTTACTCGCTTATTGGTTAACATACAGATTGGGACCTAGATGTATGTAACTTCAGTCCTTAAATAAATGGATAGTTGCGACTGTATCAGTTGGTTGAGAATGTGACTTGTTTACACTACGTACAGTATTATATGCTTGAATTTTAGTCATGATTCATTTATTTAAACACAACCATTGGTAAAAGGAGGCACCAAATACATATACGTCACACTTCATAATCTGATTTGTGTGAGGGCTGGAATACTGCTTGGCCTCCACAATCGTAGCCTAGTTCTTTTACCATAAAGTAACGACCTGATGACATATAGAACAACAATGTTTCGATCTTCTACGTGTCTTTGAAGCTGTTTGCACTCATATATATACATACCTAACTTCTGATAAAAGACAATTATCTTGCACTATCCCTTCTGTCGCCTTAGTATCTTTTAGGACCATATGTATCTGGTGCCCTCTTCTAGCAATATTTGTATCCAAACAAATAAATAGACTTTAGGAAGTATTACGTATGCTCAACCACGTTTGTTGTATTAGGCCGGGAGAAAGCTTGGGTCGGTCAGACCAAGATGTAGCGCTAGTTTATCGTCATTGATAACAGAACTGGGCTGGTTTGGGTCAATGATTATCATAAGAAACGATTGGAGACTTGACATGTCTCAGAATAGTTCACAATCGGCGTGTATGTGTATTCACTCTTTCTCTAGAACCTAGGTCCAAAAATCTTATACCTTCCTTTCGTATGCCTAATTGTTTTTGATACTGATACCGTTACTACTTCTGCTGTGAAATTCTTCCCGATAATATCGCTGTGCTAGTGTGGTGCGGTAACCTTAACTGACGTACATGTCTCAGGTTCTGTGTTGCGAAGGACTGACTATATATATATATATATATATATATATATATATATATATATATATATATATATATATATATATATATATATATATCACTGATATACGTATTCATGTACAGAAATGTTTGTTTTTAGGCGAAGGGGATTATAACTGGTCAATTTTTAAAGATTATTTGTAATGTAACGTTTTTATTTTCATATAGGTTTCTGATGATGAAGATGATACTCATCCAAATATAGACACACCTAGCTTATTTCGATGGCGACATCAAGCACGCCTAGAAAGAGATGCTGCTTGGAAGAAAGAAAAAGCAGAGTTCGAAGATAATTATAAATCATTTCTAAGTAAATATAATGAGGCACAACAGAAATTAAATAAAGCTAAGGAGGTTTGAATTGTGGAAATATTTATTTTTATTTAACTGGGACAGACTGGTTCAGACAACATACAGGAGCTGCAAAAAAAGTTCGATGAACTCGAAATGGAAGCTAAAGACTGGTCAGTGAAAGTGTCTGAAATACAAAAGAAAGAACGAGTAGGTTTTGTTCAAATAATATTCTATGAATTCTAATTCAGCTTAGACCTTTAAATATTGATACAATTTGCAAAGATGCGAAATCGAAGACGGTAAGTTGCACAAACATTTGTGAAAAAATTAACACTGCATTTCTAAACTTTTGGATGTGTTAAACTATCTGTAATACGATGCTTATTTATGCACCAATTTTCTATTTAAACTTAGGTTTTGATGTAGTGTATATAGTGGAAAACACGTCACAAAAAATGTGAGGCGTTATGAAGAGAACGTAAAGTGGGTTTAATAAACTGTCAGTGTCATTGTTTTTAGGTAAACAACACAGATGTTAGTGTGTTAATATTAGATCACAACTAGATTAGATTCAGGAAAATATCTGTTGGTATCACCCCACTCAGTTGCACGACTTACGTGCTTCCATCCAGTGAGTTGTGGTTCACTAATACATGTTACCTCAACCTAACTATCGTTACTTTTACCAGAGTATACTGTATTTAAAGCGTATTCAATCTACCTAAGTTGACTGCTTAAAATGGTTTAAATGCTCTAAAAGCATTCTTTGCAGTCAAAAACCTTGTGACATCTGAGTTACGAACATTGTGTCACCACTGAGTCAGTGCATACCCATGAAGACAGTTATGGTCTTGAATTCTTAGCTAGAAATAATCAGGTCTCTCAGATTTCGACGAGGACTGGTCACATAAGCATTTACAACCAGTTTATTATAATTGGGCCAACAGTGGATCAGATTAATGTATGCTATTCCTTATGCGAATGTTGGTTTTGCCTTCCTAGTCTCTGCTGTTCACACAGCTACACGGTTATACGAATCCCGGTTTAATAATTGGTCTAACAGCAAACATATGTAGTGGTTACTCATTGTGACTAAGGCCAGAACAAGAAGCGTAGCAGAATAAAACGAATTCATTTACTTCATGTATTCTAGGTCAGCTGCTTACAACCTAGAAACAATAGTAACAATTATTTGCAACCAATACACGTACTTCATATAATATTAATGAAGATTAGTAAAATAACAACAGCACGTGTGGAAGAATTACAAATTAGTAAAGTTAACGAATATTTGTGTTACTGAATGTGTAATTCTGGAAAAAAATTGACGTACAATCAAATGTTTTATTCAGAATATGAAAGATGTATAGTTGAGTAATGAAAATATAAGTTACTAGGATGGTAAAAGATTTGCAATTGTTTCTTTTTGAATACATTGATATGGTTCTAACTTTTTAGTAGTGATTGTCTCGACGTAGTGTATCTAATTCAAAGTTGATTGATTATTAAGTATTTTGAAGGGTTTTAAATTGTCAGTTTAATGTTCACTACCAAATGGATGACAGAGAATAGCACTTTAGAAAAAAACCCCAGTGAAATGTACTCGGAGATCCGAACAAGTATTTTGCCTTCTGTTCTTCCGATGTAAATGCTTTGGCATGAACATATAAACTGGTAAATACAGTTGCATGTAATAAGAGGCAAGAATTAGTCCAATTTTGTCTGTCTCAATGAAGAACTCATTTGATGCAACTAAACTAGTTTAGTGGTTAGATATATCCTTTTCAGTTCAGCACAATCTATAATTAATCATGTTAGCTATTTCATCACATTTGAAGTCGTAAATTAACTGGCTTTTTCTAGACTATCAAATTCCATTTCCTTTTTTGTATTCTCATACTTTCTAATAAACGTTTGTGGTTAACCGTTGTCTAGTAGATACTTGTCAATTACATTTAATTCTTGAGTATTACACAACCATCCTTTCTTGGATCTAAGCTCAACACTCCATACAAGCAATCTTTTTAACAATGTCTGAGTACAAAACCCACGTAAAATTCATTGCTATGAAATTTAAAAATCAACATAAATTATCTGTTTGTCATGAAACTAGTTAGTTTTTCTGTGAAACTATATGAATATATTGTAAACCATTCATGAAGTACACATGTACTCAGTTTATCATTAACTTTTTTTATGTAGAGTCAATTGATACTACCTGCCTGACCAATCTAAAGTTGATAAAAATCACACTAAACTTGACCTTGTCATTTACTAGTTAAAAGCCTATCACTTTAATCACTAACCCACTGTTGCTTTTAATAAAACAGCCAATATGATTGAATGAAATAATAATTTCATGAATTATTAGAGAGTTGCTAGGATCCTTTTAGTCGATCAAGCTCACATAATGTTTGACTGAATAAGCTGGTCGACATTGCTTTCATTATCACAAAAAAGAAAAGTGATCATTACATCATTTAAACGGCATTTTAGTCATATCTTTTCTTGGATTTAGCTTTTATATTAGACTGAACTCAATCAAAGGACTACACATAAACACAGATTGCGTTGGGTAGTTACTCCGTTAACTTCCAAGGGTTGAAGCTTTAATCACTGTAGATTTTTGCACTTATTTTAAATAATATAACTTAGGATATAACATGTCCATCGTTAGGTTAAGGTGAACACTGGATAACTAGTTATTCAATATGTTTATGTATTATAGTCGTTTGAAGTACATGACATGAGATCAATGTGACATCTCTTTAACAAAGAAAAAGTATGCTTTTATGAATTCTGATCTATAACCTTACTTGATGTTGTAAACATCACCGAGTGACCATTGCTTGCAAAAACTAAAAAAAAAACAATAACTACGCAGCAAACTGAATCGTTTTACATCAAAATAGCACGATATGTTTATGTGAAAAATGTTTAGTACAAAATAAACATGATTAAATATCACTTAAAGGATCAATACACGTCGGTCAGCCAGTCATAAGCGACACAGAACCTGAGACATGTGTACATTTTGTCAAGTTATCTTCCACATAATGTAACTCATTTACCAAGTACATATCTTGTATTCAGCCGTGAACAACACATTTAGCAAAGGTTAGTGATACTTGGCTGCTTTACACTAAATCAAGCTTTTGATCTAGTGATTGAAAACTGAATACTCTAACTGACCATTAAACCATCTCTCTACAAATGATTACGGGATATAAGTTTAATGAGATTATTAATCAACCTATAAAAACTAACTCATCTATTAGACATATTTGTTTGCCATATACATATATCAAGCAATGATAATTATAAGAATGGGTTCTGTCTGATTATTTCACGGTCCTCTTTTTTCTTTTCATTTTTAAAACTACACTGAAAAAATGCAAATCAACTCGAAAATTTAGGTTATTAACTCGCCAAAACTTAAACACGAAGAGAATTTGGACTCGACATCAAATTCCGAAGAGGCCGCAGTAAATCGTCTAAGAGAATTTGTTAATAAACATAATAAAGCTATACGAAAATTTGGACTATTGCAAAAACCATTAGATTCACAAAATTTTCTTGTTAAACATCCTGATCTAGTATGTGAAGAAACAGCTAATCAACTTGTAATTTGGTGTATTGATTTGGCTATGGAAGAGGTAAGCAAGTGATTTTTGTATATTTTTTATTTCAGTGTACCTTATGTTCGTAATTTACAGTTTTGTTATGTCAGAAATATTAACATGAATCTTTGTAACCAAATACAGGTTTATGTTTAGTCAGATTTGAGTAATACTGCTTGTGTGTGTGTATGAGTCTTGGTTATACTAATCTTTCCTGTCTAAAGCGAATAAAATGATACAGGATTGTAACCTATGTGACTTACCAATTAAACACTAAGTGTGTTGAGTCTTATTATCACATGATTTATTCGCCAGTTGAAATACGACTTATTCAATCCTAGTATTGTGTTAAATCAATGACGTGCGACCGGTATGAGTGGCCTAGCGTCCTTGTTGGTCTTTTGTCCGTCTAGCCCGTCCAGTTGAGTCCAGAACACCAATAACAGCTTCCACTATGCGGATCATTTGTTTCATGCATACTTGGTTTATATACCACCCAAACAGACCGTATTACACCATAAAAAAGGAAATAACATTTATGCAAGATCAGGCCAAAAAGTGGCTTTGAACGTGGGAGACGGTAGTTAATAAACTGAACGCTAACCGGTCTTCAATAGTTTCATCAAGTGATTTCAGTCTGTCACGGAATCTTATTTATCCTGTTTTCAATCATTATCATTAATGTTCCCAATAATTATTTTATTCTGTTGTTGTTTTTCTTCCTCTTAAAATTCCAATAGAAATTCGAATTAATGGAACATGTTTCACATCAGTGTATAGTGATGCAATTTATGCTTGAATTAGCTAAATCTCTAAAAGTTGATCCAAGAGCGTGTATTCGACCATTCTTTGCTAAGTAAGTTCAATAATGATATATAAAATCAGAAGGGGTTTTGTGGATATTATAGTAATTTCAATAGTTGAGATCATGAATTAATTGAATCTAGACCACCATGGAAAACCTGGAAGCACTGGACGGCCGTTTCGTCCTATTGTGGGACTCCTCAGCGGTGCGCATCCACAATACCGCTTCTCAAGATTCGAATCCGGGACCTATTAGTCTCGCGCGCGAACGCTTAGCCACTAGACCACTGAGCCGGCATCCAAGGGTGTCAATGTCTAGCTTCAACTAATCCACGAAATTGAGCGACACATCAGCCATTGTCTTCAGTGGGTTATTACCTCACAACAGACCTGGTTGAATTCCACTGGTCACTGCTTCTCACTATAACTCCAGGATATATTTCTTGAAGCCAGTCACTAGTGAACGTATGTTGATTAATATCAGAAGGGATGCCGGTTCAGTGGTCTAGTGGTTAAGCGTTCTCGCGCGAGACTGATTAATCCTGGGCTCGAATCTCGAGAAGCGGGATCGTGGATGTGCACTGCTGAAGAGTCCCGCAGCAGGACGAAACGGCCGTCTAGTGCTTTCAGGTTTTCCATGGTGGTCTAGATTCAATTGATTCACGATCTCAACTATTGAGATATATAAAATGTTAAGTATCACTACCAAAATGGTTTAGCTTGATAATTTCAAATTAATTAAGGATTCAGTAAATTATTTTTAATAATATTAATAACTATATCCTAACATAGTGTACACGATGTTAGGTCACTTGGACTAATGATCATATTGAAACTTGATCGATAGAGTTCAATCATCTCTAAAAGACTAGACAAACACGAAAACGACCATTAGTCAGTGATTCTTAAATTGTTAATATCATATTTGCTACTATACAGTTTGAAGATGATTCTACGTCAAACATATTGATATGTATATAAGTTAGTGTAAAAAATAAGTTATTCATGTTTTATAATAATGATGTGAAATGTGAACAGATTGTGTTATGACTGATTGCAAATGATGTTCAAGTTGATTGCTGATATTTCAACCTTTCTATTTGAGGTGAGCTCAGATACTCTGGTATGAGTGATGAAACTAATAAAAGCAGTATAATGAGAGTAGTTTTGCTCTATGTTTGTGAAACTTGGCATCTCCAAATTGAGGATGTTAAGCTACTCTCTATGTTTGATGATTGTTATCTCTGATGGATGGCTGACATACCTTGGTAACACCATGTTAGTAATGAAGAGTTTCGGCAAAGACGATAATTCAGTTGGTTTCAACATCTTGAAAAGCCGACTCCAGTGGATTAGACATGTACTACGAATGTCATCCCAGGGAATTCCACATCGTGCATTATTTGCCAACGCTGTGACCTGTTGGAAAAGGCGGAGAGGAAGTCAGTGCATAACATTGTGTCGTTTTATGAAAGAAAGATGTACAAAATTGGTCCTTCACGACTACTTGGTTGGGATCTTGGAGTTGGTAAAACACTATCTTTGAGACGTTATCAGACATGGTTCAGAATAGAAGCCAGTGGCGATCCTACTGTACGTTCCCTTCACTTTCTCCATAAAAATGATAGGAACTTCTTTAACTAAATTTTGTGTGACATTTTACAGTGATTTTATTTATCAATAATAATCATTTGTTCTAGTTTCTACCCAATCAGTCTACTGAGAATTTCAATATCTTTACTATTTTTGTATTGTTGGCAGATGTCCACCAACGTGATTCTAAACATAGTGAGTTCATCGAGTGAAGTAGGGATCAAATCTGTTATTTGTGTAAATAGATTTTTAAACTGTACATCTGTAGTCTAGCGTTGTGGATTCTACTTTCAATCATACAATCCAACTTTACTTTGTATTTTCTATATTGTGTACACATACATAATTGGATACTTTTTTTTCTCTCTGAATAAATTAAGGTTTAAGAATCCTGAACCAGAATATCAAAAAGCTTTCAATGATGAACTTTCTGCATTCCGAGAAAGAATCAGAGCTCGAGCAAAAGTTCGTTTAGAAGAAGCTATGATGCAAATTGAAGAGGTAAAATCACATTCTAATTGTTTTAATATATATGAAAATATTGTTCCAATAACTCAATAATAATATGGATACCATATTTAGTATGGTATAGGATGATGAAAAATGGAGTTAGCCCGTTTAGTTATCAACGATTTGTATACTCATCTTTCGTGGATAATTCAGTTGTGTCAAGTTTGGTCAAGGTTGATTAAATTAAAGTACGTCATGTACGGTCCAAATCCGTGTCACCAACTGGTTGGAAACCGAGTTCCTTAACGGCATTTTGATAAAGCAACTTATTCATTGTTACTAATGGCAAATTACTACTCTATATTTTCTTTGGTTTGAACAAACGGATAGTATGATTACACAACTGTTTACACTAATCATGTGTGCAGTTCAATATCGAGTGCATGGAGGACACGCTTACGTAGTAATTTAAAAAAAAAACACAGTGTGACTGTATGGCTAGTTTATGTTTTTCGTTCTAGGAAGAAAAGCAAAAACGTCTTGGTCCTGGTGGTCTGGATCCAGTTGAAGTTTTTGAGTCGTTACCAACGGTTAGTGATGTTTATTGTTGTAAATTTTGGTTGTTTTCTAAAAGTGTAAACTTTACAATGAATTTTTTACAGCTTACTCATTCGACTGATCTACAGTTCCTAAGAGAAATAATGAAAGCACTAGCTTCCTGATTAAGTTTGTGAGACTGATTTTTATATGTTAAGTACTCAGTAAAAACCGTATTGGTCACACAGGTTTTAAGTGTAAACAGGACTAGACTTAAGTTTATAAACGTACTTGAAACCATACCGAAGTGATAATTATTTATTTAAACACAACATTAGTACAAAGGGGTACCGAAATATATATGCGTCAGTTTAAATAGTTGTTATTCAATTGATATGTAGGTTGGGATACTGCTGGGTGCTTAAGTAGAAGCATATGGTTTCTCTAAGAGGCACTCCTCGAGCCTTCGACTAATCTAATCCTCAAGGCTGTGAAGCAACGTTAGGAGGTCCAGTCCCATCGGAGCCGGTGAACGGCAATAGGTTCGTACATTATTTGTTCTCAAGATTTTGGAATCCATGTGGACCATTAGTTAGAAATCAAGGTTTCGAACTTCCAAAGATGAACTTTTCGTACCCACCAACCCGGTTTTAACACCGGACATTCGTATTTCGTCCGCTCAGTTTTGTAAACATCTCCGTCATGAGAGGGTAGTGAGTAGGACTTCCCTGACAGCGTCAATATATGCATGTTCATATGAGAGCATTTGGAGAGAGAACAGACTCCCCACCCTCGGCCTTATCAGGACATTTGGGGTCAGAAGTAAAAAAAGAAAACTTCAAACATTTACGTGGTTCAACTGAAGGCTGTGAATTAGTGTTTGGAATTAGGACTAGGGTTTTCCTCACGAATCGACATCATCTATAGTGTCAGAATGTTGTATAACCGTGTAGACGAATAAGTCCCGCTCCAAAATCTAGGAGGCGCTACCTGAAATCTGATTGGTTCGCCCAAAAATGATAGTCCAGCCATTAACGATTGTTTACTGCAGGACGAGTTGGCAGCCGTTATCTGCGTGTTATGTCAAAACACAGAAGACCTCGGATAATAGTTGGGTATTAAAAGACTTTTTACTTTATCTAAACAATAGTTAATGGGAACGTATGCAGAGAATGTCAGGAAATAACAAACTGTATACGTATCTTTCAAAATTCTTACTATTTTGTTCATTATGATAGAGTGCAAACAACTGGAGTTCGGTTTAAGAGTATAAATTTTACTTTTGAAATCAATGCTATGTATACGTCTATGTAAGTCATAACAAATTGCTTGAGACCCCAGATACATCCGAACTGTGAATTGTGTTGATATTTTGCACTAACCTGGTGAATAAATGATCACTTTTGGTTTATGTATTTAAGTTTCACATATAGGATCTTGAAAAAACTTCGAAGGCAGAATATATTTTTGTACAAGTGCTTCGAAATGGTGGACATATTTAGAATTTGTGTTTTAGTATGATTTATTCATACGTAACCAGTTAATAGAGATGAATAACATCTGTCCTCGTTTATGCACACTACATATGTAGTACATGTTCTAACAACATTAATCATTAATGAATGTAGATAACTTAATTTTATCCTATTTCATTTCTTACTCTACAAGAATCTTCAAGAGTGTTTTGAGAAAAAAGATGTTGAGTTATTAAAAGCAGTATTATGCAGTATGGATCCACAACAAGCTGAATATCATATGAAAAGATGTGTTGATAGTGGACTATGGGTGGATAATGCACGTGAGCAACAACAAGAAGAAGAAGACGGTGAATCATCATCAAACGTTAACACTGACGGTAATGATGATATTGCTACTACAATTCAAACAGATAAAGAACCAATCCATGATAATGCTTAACATAGTAAATTCTCTTGTATACTTCTCGCTATCGAAAATTTTTCTCTGTTTATTAAAGAAAAATAAACGATTTTATACATACTTCATATCAATCACTACTGAATCCTTGCTACAGCTCTTCTCTTCTTATGCGTTTATCATCCATCACGTTATGTTAAATCGTTTGTTGGTTGAATTTCTTTTCTTAAAAAATGAGTTCACTGGATTGATTTAGTATGTAAGCATATTGTTTCATTTCTAATTAATGTATGTGTAAAGAGTAATTCCTACGAACGACTAATGAATTTACGCGTATTTTCTTGAATGGTTTGTTTTTCTCTTATCTAGAGACAATATATCAGTAATGCAATAAATTTAATAAGCTACATTTTAAAATGTGTGTACGTGCTACAACTGAAGTAGACGAGGGTAATGAGATCCAAATCCAAAATCTTATCATTTGCGAGTTGATCATGTTAACTACTGAGCAACATCTTGCCGGAATTCATGAGTCCTTAATTAATTTGATTTAATTTGAGAAAATATTGTCATTTCATTCTGGGTCAGTCAGCTGCAATGTAGTACCAGGTACATATACGCATCGGTTCAAGTGGACACACATTAGCACAAAAAGGTGAACACCAAATTCATAGAAGTAGTTACTTTAATGGTAGTAAGATATAAAATAAAGAATGCATTTCAGGATATAGTACAGGAAGAAAGTTAGTTCGTAGAAAGAAAGATGAAATAATTTTAGTTCCATAGTTTAAGGGAAGACAGAGAGTGTATACACCTATGCCATTGTGATCGATTCTGAGCCATGTCACACAGTCTCCAACCATTGGTTACGATAGTCGAGTGAGCTCCAACCAAGTAGTTTGCATCTACCAACATGGCTCAGACCAGAAGTTAGTGACTTCAATGACTGATGCCACGTTTTGGTTTGGCCGCCTTTAACTTTCTTCTAACCATTCCCGACACTAGTGAGCATTGCGCGTCGTGGTAATCGGTGTACAGACATACGCAACACGTGGCCCAACCATCTTAGTCGATGAAGATTCACAACTTCATCAAGCGATTTACCATCATTCTCTAATACCCTGTGTCTAGCCTCACTATTACTTACCCGGTGATCCCAGCAGATGCGAGCAATATTTCTAAGACAGCTGTGATCAAGTACTAGTAACCTTTTACTCTTAATGGCCAGGTTTCGCAGCCGTAAAGTAGAACAGAACGAACTGCCGCGCAGTATACTCGTCCCTTAATTGATAGACGGATATCTCGCCTTCGCCATGGGTGACGTTAGTTGGCAAAAGCCACACAACCTTTCTGAATCCGTGATGAGATTTCGTCAAACACCAACGCATTAGGATTGATCAGACTCCCAAGATAAATAAAGTTGTCGTGTCCGACCACTTCACTCCCTATTCTTAGTTCAGCTGTTTTCGCAGGTCAGTCTTGAAGCAACAACTTGCATTTAGAGGGAGAGACCCGCATTCCATACACCCTGGCATTGTTGCTCGATGTCACCAGAAGACAGCATTTTATCAGCGTCCTCACCAAATAGGACTGTCATGTGCGTATTGTAGGTCGGCAAGTAGGAGATCAATGTCCGGAAATTCAGTCGACGAGAAAGTTTTCCCCAGCAGTAGGTATATGATGAAATCAAACAAAAATGGGAATAGTGGACAACTTTGCTCGGTACCACATGAGGTTGCGGAATCAGATGACAGTTCGCCATAAGCTCTGACTCGACTAGTAATGTTCGAGTAAAGAGCCTTCACACCCTTTAATGACAGATTGCCACAGAATCCCGTGGTCTACAGTCGAATGCTGCTTCTAAGTCGAGGGAAACTATCATTGCCCGACGGCAATAAGCATACCTACGTCCTAAAGCATGACGAATAGTAAATTTGTGGTCAATGCAGTCAAATCTGAAGCCAGCCAGATTTCCTCGTGTTTGAAGTTCATGAGTCTTTGTTAAGTACCCGATAATTATTGAGGCTAGTATTTTAGATATTATATTAGTGAAACTAATTTCTTTATGGTTATCATAGGATGATTTTGACCCTCTTATATATTGGGACTGTAGTAACCTACTTTTGTCAACAGAACACGATTGGTTCGATGAAAACAATTATTATTATAACCAATTGTACCAGTGACTGTTTTACTGTGCTCGTTTGTTTAACTGTGCTAATAACAGCCATTTTGGGCTTCCATTGAATTCCATTGCTTTTACGCGGCTTTTGGACTACGCACGTATCTTATCTTGCCGTTCGCAACTGTACTCCTTTGGCACGATCTCGGTATTCTTTCGATACCACGAGATCGCCAACAAATATATACGACTACTACAATCATATGCCTTCTGATATTTTGGCCTATCGGAATTTTATTGGTCTATTGGCAAGTAGTCTTGTAGCGGTGTTCATAGTTCAGTTCAACTCGACACTACGCTACATTTGGTGACCCAAATTTTGGAACACGCCTCAACTTCGGTCAAATCTTCTGCAACTGGTGAACCTACATCTACGACCACTTGGCAATCGCAACCAAACCTTCCAAAGAAGTCAATTTTGGTGAGTCTATCGCTTATCTATCCACGTCTGTCATATATTTCCATATTAATTTTTAATATATATATTTGACATGACGGATAACGATAAGAATAGTATTAACGTAATAGACTCTGACGTACAGGTTATACACTTTCGACCTGTATCTTTTATTCCTCACGATCCCGAAGTTTGGTTTGCTGCCATAGAGTCTCAATTTGAGACCCGTCATATCACAAGCCAACGGCAGAAGTACACTTATGCTCTCGAATGTTTACCGGGAGACCATTTAGTAGCTGTCCGTGAGGTTGTCCTCAATTCCAATGTGCCCAATGTTTACGATCGTCTCAAGGAGGCGATCCTCAGATATTTCCTCCCATCGAGGGAGGAACGATTGAGGACGTTATTAGCACGTCACCCCCTGGGTGATGCTAAACCGAGCCACCACCTCACGCGCCTGCAATCTCTTGCAGGACCCACGGCAGCCGATTCTGAAATTGTTAAAGAACTGTGGCTCGAATCTCTACCAGCATTTATCCAACCTACAGTTACGGCCCTGCTCGAGGACGCACCACTGAAACAGGTAGCCCTCACAGCAGACAAAATTCTAGCTAGGACTGGCAATCGAGACAACTACGTAGTTGCATCAACGTTGCGTCCGAAAGTCGATATCGACGGCAGCCACTCCTCGGCTCAAGGTGACAGGGAAGGGTGTATTCACACACGTCTTAGTTTTCGAGACCGTTGTAACGTACCCCAACCCTACGTCCCTCGAGTCCGCTCACGCTCTCGAAAAGCCGTCAACACTCGCCCAACGAGGGCATCTTCCAAGCCACGCCAAAAGGCGGCTTCGGAAGCGAGTGCAGGTTGGTGCTGGTTTCATCGATCCTTTGGATCTGGTGCCCGCCGTTGTCGAGCCCCGTGCTCATACAAGGCGGGAAACTCCAAAGCCGGCGAGTAAAAGCGGCCGTACTCGCCGGCCCTGCCCCCCAGGTTGGCCGTTTATTTTATGTGCACGATTATCGCACAAACGCCAGGTACCTAGTGGATACAGGTGCCCAAGTTTCTGTCGTACCACGAGGTATCATCAAGTCACAAGCTACAATGCTTCGACTACGCGCTGCAAATGGCTCAGCCATTCCTACCTACGGTACACGACAACTCGCGGTCAACCTGGGCAACCGACGACGGTATCTGTGGACGTTCATCATTGCTGATGTTCCCACAGCCATACTAGGTATTGATTTCCTACAGCACTATGAATTGCTAGTCGATTCACGTAGGCTGCAGCTAATCGATACTTCGTCGAACAGCAAATTCATGGGCTTTAAAGCTCACACAAACGCGTACCGAATCCTCGGCACTTTTTATTCGCGTGACGATAAATTCCACGCCTTATTCGAGAAATTCCCCAGATTAACTAAACCATTCGAGGAGATTTCATCGGTGACCAATCGTGTGGTACACCACATAGTCACCCGCGGACCACCAGTCACGGCAAGACCACGCCGACTGGCACCGGACAAATTAGCCTTCGCTAAACGTGAGTTTGACAATTTACTATCTGCTGGTATTATTCGTCCTTCTCACAGTCCTTGGGCCTCTCCTTTACACATGGTGCGCAAAAAGGATGGGGTTAGTTGGAGACCATGCGGCGACTACCGAGCATTAAACGTAGTTACGCGCTTTGATAGCTACCCCATCCCCCACATACACGACATCACGGCATCGCTCAAGGGCACGACTATCTTTTCTAAGATCGATCTGGTACGAGCATATCACCAGATCCCAGTCGCTCTTGAAGACATCGAAAAAACTGCTATCACGACTCCTTTCGGTCTGTTTGAGTTCCTACGAATGCCATTTGGATTACGAAATGCTGCTCAAACTTTTCAAAGGTTTATCGATAGCATAGTACGAGACTTGGATTTTGTTCACGTCTATATTGATGACCTGCTGATCGCATCATCAAACGTAGATGAACATTATCAACACCTTACGCTATTATTCCAACGTCTTTCGGATAATGGAATAGTAGTCAACCCAGAGAAATGTGAGTTGGGTAAATCAGAAATAATATTTCTGGGTCACATCATCAGACAAGAGGGTATTCTGCCTTGCGAGGACAAAATTCGAGCAATCAAGGAGTACAACGTGCCGTCCTCAATCAAGGAACTGAAGGCTTTCCTCGCTTTGGTTAACTTCTACCGACGTTTTATCCCACACGCGGCAGAACGGTTACGACCATTAACCGATTTACTACGCGGTAATCCACGCAAATTAGAACTAAACGATACCGCACGTACTGCATTCTCAGAGATCAAAACGGCTCTCGCTGAAGTTACACTTCTCGCTCATCCTGACCCATCAGCCACGCTTAGTATAGCGGTTGATGCATCAGATTTCGCTATAGGAGCTGTTATGCAACAGAATATCTCCGGTAGTTGGCAACCCCTTGAATTTTTCTCACGACGCCTTACTCCCACGGAGACGAGATATAGCGCTTTTGGTCGCGAGCTGCTTGCAGCCTACTGCGCCATCAAACATTTCCGGCACGCAGTAGAAGGACGTCAATTCATCTTATTCACCGACCATAAGCCCTTAACGTATGCCCTGCATACCAAGTCTGACCGCTACTCACCACGAGAGTGCAGACATTTGGACTATATCTCACAGTTCACGACAGACCTTCGTCACATTAAAGGCGAGTCGAACTATGTTGCCGATGCTCTTTCACGTATCCAGACGAATGCAGTTACTTTACCGGTGCTCGATCTTCCTGCTATGGCCGCCGCACAAGCAAACGATCCTGTCTGTACAGAAGCACCACAATCTTCGTCCCTTCAGTGTCAGGAAGTACCCCTAGCTACTAGCTCAGGTACTATCCTATGTGATATTTCTACCGGTCTACCTCGACCCATCGTACCCTCTACCTATCGCCGTCTCGTATTTGATGCCCTTCATGGATTGTCTCATCCAGGTATCGCAGCCACATTACGTCTCATTGCTGCACGATACGTCTGGCCGTCCATGAATAAAGATGTTCGTATGTGGGTAAAGCAATGCTTACAGTGTCAACGATCAAAAGTGCACAGGCACGTAGCTGCCCCCATTGGCACGTTCGCTACGCCTGATGCTCGCTTTGATCACGTTCATATAGACATTGTAGGACCGTTGCCACCATCGCATGGGTATGATCACATACTCACGTGCATTGACCGTTTTACAAGATGGCCCGAAGCTATTCCCATCACGTCCATCACGGCGGAGACAGTTGCTCACCGCTTCGTAGAACGATGGATAGCATTGTACGGTTGTCCATCGACTGTCACGACTGACCGAGGACAACAATTTGAGTCCAATTTATTCTCCTCACTGACCCGGCTGCTTGGTACGGAACGCATACGCACTACCGCCTACCATCCAGCATCGAATGGTTTAGTCGAACGGTTTCATCGCCAACTTAAAAGTGCTCTCCGAGCACACGAAAACGACAATTGGTACGAAACCTTACCGCTCGTTCTCTTAGGCATCAGAACGAGTTTGAAGGCAGATATCCAATGTTCCGCCGCTGAACTTGTATACGGCACGACATTGCGTCTGCCTGGGGAATTCTTCACACCACGGAGCAGTAATGATTTCGGTAAATCAGACTACGTCCATCGACTGTCTGCATTTATGCGAACGCTGTCTCCGGTGTCAACTCGAATACAACATCGACAGGTCGCTCTCCCTCGAGAGTTATCTACCTGTTCACATGTTTTCATACGAGTAGATTCGGTACGCAAACCTCTACAACAGCCTTACGAAGGCCCTTTTCACGTGATCTCTCGTCACGAAAAGACCTTCAAGGTTGATCGACACGGCCGCGTCGAGATCGTCAGCATTGATCGTCTCAAACCAGCACACGTCGATGACAGTGCCCTACCCGATAACTTGAGACTCAATGCTAGACCTACCAAACCTTCTAGCGGGATCTCTACGTCTACCTCGGATCCCACGCTAGATACATCAGAGACCTCGTTCTCACGTCCCGGTCAACAGCACGCGTCATCTGCACCATCTATGGACGAGACTCCCGTCTCACGTCCAGATCGGCAGACCACGCCGCCCTTGACCTCGGATGAGATCGCAGGCTCACGAAGTACGAACGAGACCACCGTCTCACGTTCCGGTCGCCGAGTACGATTACCCGTACGCTTTCGCGACTAACCGCACAGTCAATAATGGATACGGTGTAGGATTATTCCTATACTACACGCATGCTACACTTTTCTTTTTTTTGATTTTTTTTGTATCCTGAGCCCACGCCTCCGACCATCGTCCATTTGATAACGTCGACTTCAGTCAACTTTGACGAAAGCTGGTTTGGCCACCCATGCTCTAGTCAACGCACTCAGTCGATTATCTGGTTTCGAATTCGCCTGGCATACGCTTGGTCTTTATGGTCGCGTCCGGTTTCTTGGCTCAACGTGGTTTCGTCCTACGTCTGCAGCGTTTTCTGGTCCACATCCGTACGAACGCAATCATCAGATCCTGGATACAAACCACTCTGGTTTGGTATGCTAACTCGACCAACAAATACAGCACACTTCTCCTGGTACCGTTCTGCGCAAAAGACTTTCGTTGGCAACTCGAGGATCAATGATCACTTCCTGTTCCGCCAACTTCCTCCGTCCTACAACCGCAATTCTGCCGATCAGTCCCACGAATCAAACCGCTAACTATCGAAAGTGTAAACCCTTTCTAGCGGGGGGCTCCTGTAGTGACCTACTTTTGTCAACAGAACACGATTGGTTCGATGAAAACAATTATTATTATAACCAATTGTACCAGTGACTGTTTTACTGTGCTCGTTTGTTTAACTGTGCTAATAACAGCCATTTTGGGCTTCCATTGAATTCCATTGCTTTTACGCGGCTTTTGGACTACGCACGTATCTTATCTTGCCGTTCGCAACTGTACTCCTTTGGCACGATCTCGGTATTCTTTCGATACCACGAGATCGCCAACAAATATATACGACTACTACAATCATCTGCCTTCTGATATTTTGGCCTATCGGAATTTTATTGGTCTATTGGCAAGTAGTCTTGTAGCGGTGTTCATAGTTCAGTTCAACTCGACACCACGCTACAGGACAATCAGTGATTGCGACCAGTCGGATGGGATTACGTGCAACTCCCAGATTTTAGCTAAAATATTGATAAGTCTTGAGATTTAGAACGCTATACTCGATTCCTAAGCTATTCTTGAAGACCCCCAAGCTAGAACTATACAGCGACCTGAACACGAGAGAGAAGGCGCAAAGTATGCGAAAAGTACTTTACTTCAAGGTTCGTTTTTGTACAGAAAAACACGGGTATTTATAGATGTTAACATTTGTTAAATCAACATCATATCTTGGCCAATCCGCTAAAAGACATATTATGCTACTGACCAATAGTAGCACGCCACGTTGGCATTCTAGAAAGCTCCATCGTGCTCTGATTGGCTAAGACTCTTCGGCTCCTTCAGAGCCTCCGGAGGCTCTGTTGCAGTTCTCGGAAAACCGACTTAACACCTTCCCCCGAATAAGACTTCTTTCTGGGATCTACTTGTAGCTTGACAACTGGGTTGCGGTGGCGTCTCATTATTCTTGTCGTATTCCTTGTCCGAGGCTTCTTTTCAGTCTCTTTGGGCATATGTAACGTTGGTGTGTCCAAGATTAACTCTAACGGGAAATTCGGCCGGTTATTTTCAGCCTATAACGTTCTTTTGTCCTTATGGATTTGATTCGTATGTCGTATACATGTTCCAAAAGCTCCTCGGACACTTTACAGAACTTTTCCCAATTTTTGTACAATTTTTCCCGGCTCCCATCGGTTCTTCCCTATGTAGGATTTAATGAAAACGTCATCGCCAACATTAAAGTTCCGCATATTATGATTTTGATTGTGCCTGTACACTAATTTGGATGGCAACATGGAGTTGAAAACAGTACGAATACGCCTTTCGAACATAGCTTCGGCAGGAGACTTACCATCTGGAACATTTGGATTCGGAGTGGTTCTGTAGGATGTTAAAAATTTTGAAATTACCTGTCCAGTTGTCCTTTCGCCTCCCCCTTTCAGTAATGCTCGTTTAAAGGTGTCCACAAAGCGTTCTACTTGTCCGTTCGATTGTGGATGATAGGGCGGAGAACGAAGATGAGTTATTCCATTTGCGCTACAGAAATACTTAAACGACTCTGCAATGAATTGCAGAGCAGCTAAACAAGGTAGACAACTTGTGGATTGTTTCTGACGCTGTACAATTTGGCATGATATATACTTCTGGTCACTTAGTAAATGCATCTACGATAATTAGAAACATTTTTCCTTGGATTGGACCAGCAAAATCTGCGTGAAGTCTTACTCAGGGTCCTGCAGGCGTTGGCCAGTACTGAGGTTCGCATTTCGAAGGATTTTTAGCAGCCTGAATGCATGATGGACAGTTACGGCATTTATTCTCGATATCTTTATCCATTGACGGCCAATAAGCATAACTACGAGCCAACGATTTCATTTTGTTGATTCCAGGATGGCCACTGTGAAACTGCTTGAGAACATTGTGACGTAATAACTTCGGAATAACAATCCGATCACCGAACATAATACACGAGTCAACAACCATAAGTGGGTCCCGTCGACGAAAATATTGCAAAAGTTCTCCATCAAGGCGATTGTTTGGCCATTTGGTCGAGAGATAATGTTTAACTGTGCTCAATTTCTTATCACTCTCAGTAATCTTCTTGATAGTTTCAAAGGTTACAGGGAGTCCATTGATTGCGTCGTCCAATACGCGATGAACTTCTCTCTCAGCTTTTATATTTGCTACAACGGTTTCCTCTGGGGTTTTTGATTGGGAGCCTATTAATCTTGACAACGCGTCAGCTTGCCCGAAGGCAGTAGTTGACTGATACTTGATCTTGAAGTCGTAACCCAGAAGTGTGGTTGCCCAACGTTGGAGTCTGTTAGCTGTATGAACAGGAATTCCTTTCTTTGACCCAAAAACTGCAAGCAGTGGCTTATGGTCTGTTAATAGGGTAAAATGTCGACCATATAACATCTTGTGGAATTTTTTTACTTCAAAGATAATTGATAGGGCTTCCTTCTCAATTTGACTATAGTTCCTTTCGGTCGTTGTCAGCGTGTGAGATAGCTTTTTCAGACCCATTAGGAAAAATGTGAGAGATGACTGCGCCCACACCATAGTTAGAAGCGTCTGAAGCAACGACTATTGGTAGCGAAGGGTCATAATGCGTCAGTAGGAGATCGGAAGTTAGGAGTTGCTTGATTTTCTCGAAAGATGCTTGGCAGTCCGCCGACCAATTCCATCTTGTATTTTTTTCTAGTAAGTTGTTAAGTGGAGCACGTAGACGGTGAAGATCTGGGAGGAAGGTACCACAATGGCTGACCAGTCTCAAGAACGATCGTAGGGTAGGAATGTCCCTAGGTCTAGGCATTGTTCTCACGGCTTCAATATTCTCTGGATCTGGTCGTCTTCCGTCTTTATCTATTATGAATCCCAGGTATCGTACTTGCTGCATGTAGAAGACACACTTCTCCGCTCGGAGGCGAAAACCATAATCGGCTACACGTTCTAGTACCTGGTCCAGTTTCTTCTGCAGGTCCATTTTGTCGGCTGCCATAATTATGATGTCGTCTAAATAAGCTGCTGCCCCTGGAATACCTTGTAGCATGGTATCCATAATTTGCTGGAAAATAGAGGGCGCCGTCTTCACTCCAAACGGTAGGCGGTTATATCGGAACAGACCTTTGTGTATGTTGATCGTTAGGAGATCTTTGCTTTCATCAAATAACGGAATTTGTAGGTACGCGTCTGATAAGTCCAATTTTGCAAAATATCTGCCACCATTCAGCTTAGCGAAAAGATCTTCCGGTAAGGGTAAAGGATACTGGTGAGACTCTAGAGCTTCATTTAATCCGGTAGAGTAGTCTGCACATAGACGGACGCTTCCATTCGACTTCTTGACCATCACTGTCGGTGCAGCCCAGTTTGAGTTCACAGGTTCGATAACACCCATCTCCTGAAGCCGTTGTAATTCTTGTTCAACTATTGGAAAGGCAGCATAAGGTACAGGTCTTTTAGGTCGAAAAACGGGAGTAGCTGCAGGTTTTAGGGTTAACAGCGCTTTGGCCTTCGTACATTCTCCCAATCCTTCTTTAAACACGTTGTGGTGTCTTTGTAGCACAGCATTTTTCTGGTTCCACTGTAGGGTGTTTTCAGCTCTGATTCGTCTGCAAATGCTGTTAATAGAATGGTCTGCTAGTTTAAGTGTCTCTATAAGATCTAACCCCAGTAAGTCTAATGCTGACTTCTTTGTAAGGTATACAGTTGCATTCGTCGTTACAGTACCTTTAGAAACAGTGCAGGGCACTTCTCCCACAATATTTAACTTCCCCCCAGATGCACTGCGTGCCAGTTGTGATGTTGGGAGAATTGTGGGTCTCCCAATGTTTCTCCAGGTTTCTGGGCTGATTAAGGTGATATCAGAGGCGGTATCAAGCTGAAGGCGAATACGGTGTTTATTGATATCCAAGGTTACGTACTTCCTTTGGCGGCCATTTCGTGCTTGATTATGTGATACTAATATTCTTTTTGTTAGTGCTCCTGACCTGTGTTTCTTGAAGTAAGATTTTGCAGAATATCGTTTGTAGTTTCTTTTCCTGCAGCTGGTTTCTTTATGACCCTTCCGATGGCACTTACTACAACAATGTTCTTTATATGGGCAAAACCTCTTATAGTGCCAACCTCCACATGCCCAGCATGGAGATGATGGTTTGTTTTTGTCTTCACGATAATTCTGCGTGCTGGAACCTTGAGAGAATTTTCTCTCGACTGCATGGATATGATGGAACCGGTCGCCGTTCTCTACCATCACAGTATCATGCTTTAAATTCACTAACCTTTGACATTCGGTAGGTGCTTCTTGCAGGGTCATGTTAGGACAATGTTCAAGCTTGCTTAGGATTCTTGTTCGGATGTCAGCATCCTCGGGTGAATGCAGGCTACACACAAACCCTAGACATTTAAACTGGTCTTCACTCATAGAAGACAATTTGAATCTCTCACATTCTCGGTTCACTATTCCTGCATGTTTCACCCAGTCATCTCCCGGTTCTTTTGTTATCTTGAAGCATTGATAACGGATGCTGAATATAGATGATTGTTCTCCAAAGATTTGAGACAAGGTTTTAACTGTTTCATCAAAACTAAGGTCTCGTGGATTCTTCGGAAGAATGAAGTTGCTATAGCGTTCATGTTCCACAGTCCCAAGTTTTCTTAAAAGTATTCTGACTTTTGAAGCGTCATCAAGTTTGCAGAGATCAATATAGAATAAATCTTCATGCTTCTTAAACCAGGAATCAAAAGTTACACCTGCTGCACCATCAAAATTAAATTCATGTATGGCATTTATGATTGAATCAGTATGAGATATTTGTGATTCACCAGAAGCAGGGTTTTGTTGGGACAGGCACAATTTCTGCATCAAGGCTTCCATTATTCTGATTTGCGATTGTTCAAACCTCTTTTCTTGACGCACCATATAAGCTTCTAGCTGCTCCAAAGAAATATTCATTGTAGTCATCCCCGTCGCCACTGATAAGTCTTGAGATTTAGAACGCTATACTCGATTCCTAAGCTATTCTTGAAGACCCCCAAGCTAGAACTATACAGCGACCTGAACACGAGAGAGAAGGCGCAAAGTATGCGAAAAGTACTTTACTTCAAGGTTCGTTTTTGTACAGAAAAACACGGGTATTTATAGATGTTAACATTTGTTAAATCAACATCATATCTTGGCCAATCCGCTAAAAGACATATTATGCTACTGACCAATAGTAGCACGCCACGTTGGCATTCTAGAAAGCTCCATCGTGCTCTGATTGGCTAAGACTCTTCGGCTCCTTCAGAGCCTCCGGAGGCTCTGTTGCAGTTCTCGGAAAACCGACTTAACAAATATTAGTCAACCTAGTTGTTAAAACTGGACTACCATACTTAAAGACCTGGAGCCAATCCACGTGGGCCAGCTGCTCTTCCTCGTTTCAGATGTAGGAGGAATAATAGGAATGAAAGAGGGAGGTTGATTATGAATACAGTGGTCCTGAGTGCTGTTATCACTTACCGGTCGCCCACGTCGTGGAAGTATCCTTCTGGAGGTACTTGAAAAAGAATTTGAGTAAGAGGTGGCCTACGTGACCACAGTGCCCAAGGGACAACTGCTTGAGGTCGGTCACACACGACCTTCCCGTGAGTAATTTTCATGTTAGCTCCGAACTTGTTGAGACCTTACCGCCGAAGACGGTTATCCGTGTGCATTTTAGGGTCGACCTTTTCTAACCCCACCCCTCTTTGTGGGAATGCAGCATCACTGTTGTGCTGGTTGTTTGAAGGTAACACCTTACTGCCGTACAGTCAGCATTACGACTTCGTCCTTGGGTTCGCTTCTTTTAGTCTTACCGCTCTCCAACCGACCTGTCTGGCAAGGTAAGACATTGAGGAGCAATTGCTCCTGCCAGTATAGCTCGATTAGTTCATTACGATAGGCAAGCCGAACACCACATAAAGGTAGCAGCAACGGTCTGGGTGCAGATTGTCATCTTCATTCAGTCACTATAACAGCGTTAGATTCAGTGAATACATATCGTCTTAAGCAGTGTAAATTTATGTAATTATGAGAGAGCGTCATATCTATACAGCTTACCGATATAACTACACATCAATATCTATAAGTCATTGAGATAACAGTAAGATGTGACAATGATATTTACTGTAGCTTGTTACAACTCGCTTCAATCTTTTATGTAGTGAAATTGATTCAACTGCACCGTTACTACTACTACTACCACCAGTGTGCACAAATAATTTAATACGAAATGAAAGAAGCATGTACAATTAGGAAAAACTCATTATTTGTAAAAAATTAACTTGAAATGGTTTTATTTGACAAAATGTTTTTTTGTTTGAAAAATAACTATTATGGTATAGCTGCTAAATAATCTTTCACTTCATCTGATGTTAAAATTCGAAAACCATTTTCATTGCATACACCAACTTCAATATTACTTTCTGTCATTTGACCTTCAAAACTTTCTTTTAAAGTTAATATAGCCGCATGTGTAGCATCCTCCAGTTCTAGATTTTCATTATATCTATCAACAGAAATGTAAAGGTGCTTTAAATGCATCATTTAATTATGACGAAAATTCAATTTTCTGTATTTTGATTGTAAAGCAATAACTTCAATATGTATTTCTTTCTTAAAATTTGTCATAAGGTAACTTATTTATCAAATACAATATAGTTATGTACCTGGCTGTTATTATTTATTTTATTTGAACACACAAATATTGGTACAATGGGGCACCAAATATATATACACCACACAAATTTTCATTTTATCTGTATGTGGGCTGTGATACTGCCCGGGTGCCCAGACCGAAGCAGGTGGTTTTCTTAGGGGGCCACACCCCGAGCCTTCGACCTGAACGTCTGACCCACAAGGCAGTGGAGCATCGTGAGGAGATGCAGTTCCATGGTTGCCGGTGACCAAGAAATTGGTTCATACGCCATTTGTTCCCTCAGGTTACTGGAGTCCATGTGCACCATTGGTTTGGGACCTGGTTAAAGCGCCGGACATTCGCTTATTGTCCTCTCATTTCCGTATACAACACCCGTGGTGTGAGAAGGCAGTGAGGAGGACTTCCCTGACAAAGGCCGTATACGTGTGGCCGTGTGAGACGATTTCGAAAGGGAGGGCGGTCCCACCCCACTCTCGGCCATACCAGGGCATTTGAGGGCACCTGGCTATCGGTCACATTAGGCTCTTCAGAACCGATATAACTAAATCAGGATTGTGATCTATTATCTATGAATTAAATTCTAACTACGTAAACAACACTTTAATCACTATATGATGAATTCTGTTTAACTTAAGACGAACGGTGAAATACCATTCTATCACAACTGTGATTGACAGTGCATTACAAGGAAGCAGAACATAGCCGCTGAAGAACACTTAATTTATGATGTAGGTTATTAATTAGTTATTAAAGAGCAAAAAAACTGTAACTAACAAAATCCAAATAAAAAAATCAATTTACCGTTTTTCCAGAAACGATTTGCCATTTTGTGAATTTTGTCCTAATGCAGTAGCCTTCCAAGGGAAATACGTACCCTATGATAAACATGAAATGAACAAGGTACAAATTGAAGCAATTGGATTTCCATGGTAGTGGAAATGACTTTGAAGCTTATATAACGAATCGCCAATTACAAACACTGGTTAGTTTTACTTTGATTATTAAGTACGCAAGTTCACTGTCTGCATTAGTGCACGATGGTGATTGATGTAAAAATCACCTTGGCAAAAAAGCCATAGATACTATAACACTAATTCACGAAGTCACTTTCGATCAAATCTGCAAAGTTCTTGATGTGAATCTTAAGAGAATCAGGAACAGGCAGTTGTAAATCCTAAATAGTTTAGATTAACGTATCGTTTACCCTCCCATTTCAATTCTTATGCCCTATGATTAATATTTCAAGTTTTTAGCGAAATCCATCTTTTTGTGCTATGAGTGACAACATGAATCTATTGGTTTCCGTGTGAGGTTGGGCAGTGGTATGTTTTCGTCCAATTTAACACAGGACGCTTTTGAAAATGTATTTACTGTTGTGATGTTACATGTAAAAAGTTATTTAATTGGTAGGAAATAATTTTTCCTGGATGGTGTTATATCCTAGTGAAGATTAAATTACAGGTAACTTCTGAGAACTATTAATGGACTAATATTATATATATATATATTCCTATTGTATAACTGTTCAGTAACTAGATTAGGTATATCTATATTCCTCTTGTTATAAGCTTCATTTTGACCTATAGATTATTAACATACGATTTACTGTTCTCAAGTTATACTCAGTTTATCGGTTACAGTCTCCCACGTTCACAGCCACTTTTTGGCCTGATCTTGTATAAATGTTATTTCCTATTCTATGGTGTGATGCGGTCTGTTTGGCTGGTATATAAACAAAGCGTGTTTGAAATAAATGATTCGCATATCGGAAGCTGTTGGCGTTCTGGACTCAACTGGACGGGCTAGGCGAACAAAGGACCAATAAGGACGCTAGGCTACTCATACCGGTCGGACATCATTGGTTTGGTACAGCACTGAGATTGAATAAGTCGTATCTTGATTGTCGAGTAAATCACGTAATAACTAGGCGGGATGAAAGTCACAACAGATGGTTCATATAGTTTGTGTGCACATAATAAACTTACAGAAGGATCACATTGGTAAAGAAATGGTCGCTGCAAATCGCGATCCCATCCTGCAACTAATAGGGAAACACCAAATGGGCGAACACCTCTGGCAACAGAAAAGAAGAATATAGTCATGAATAAAATTGTACTATTTGCGATATAAAAAAACAAGGAATGAAAGCTCGACGAGTGCACTATTATTTATAGTGACTGCACACAGAGAAAACATATGTGTACTATACTACATACTTTAAGTAGAAGTACAATCAAAATGGCCTACTTTTGAACCGTTTAAAAATCAAACACACTGAAATACTGATATATGAGCGGAGAATGTTTTTTCAGTGAATTTTCACCGAATTCTGGTTACATCTGAATAAATCATCCAAAATAATGTCCAAGTTTAAGGCAAATAAATAATTTAAATTTGGATTTTGGATTTAGAATTGTTGGTGGGGGCAAGTAAGATTGTTAGTGTTGAGATGACTGATATGTCGATTGGAGTCTTGAGATTAATAATCAGAACAAATATACCTATGGTGAAACATGAATGTAACTGAAAATCGGATTCAATGTTTGGTCGAAAACTGCATACATAGTACGTAAAGTAATATGGATTCGCTGAAGAGAATAATAACATAACTGAATAAGCTCTTTATTAAACGATATGTTGATGATATAATAATCATAGGGGATAAAGGTGATGACAGTAGAATCAATCGTATCTGTACTAGTGATACTATTGAAGTCGAGACGAAGCTCCTGACTGATACGTTAGTGAATAATGGTTATTCCTTTAAGTTCATAAACCGCTGGAAGGGTTGCAATACGATTAGACCTATGACGCTTCTGGCACCCAAAAAGCGAGTTTATATTACGTTACCATTCAGAGGCGACACAAATAGTCTCATGTTGAAACGGAGACTTAAATTAGCCATCAACCGGACATTTTATGCAGCCCAACTTGTCATTATTGAAAAGACAAGGTCTATGTTTCACCAAAAGCCCAAACAGCACGTAAGCGATTGTGTCACATCCCATTGCGTCTATCAATTTACATGTATGTATGGAAACACGTATATAGGGAGGAGCAATCGTGATTTGCAATTAAGGGTGGGCGAACACATACCAAAATGGTTGCAAAAACAAATGGATTCCAATGATCAAATAAGATCACAGGATAGACAGACATCATCTTCCATTGCGAAACATTTGATTGAGACGGGTCATAAGGTCGACATCAAATCAGCATTTGTAGTGTTATACAAAAACCTTCAAGGACGTATACTAAGGTTTATTGAAGCCTTGGCTATACGGAAACTAAAACCCCCTTTATGTGTTCAAAAACAATTTGTCCTTACACTAAACCTACCCTGGTAATACTGATTTATTATCCAGAGTGGTAATCACACTTGTTTTGTGTACTTTAATATTTTTCCCTTTGTCATGACTTACCCTTAACCTGTCCAGTCGACCTTTTATTTTTATATATAAATGCTCTTAACAAGTAAATGTGTGATCAGATTGTTCGAAATGTATTGCGCTAATATATCACCTAATTCTGATAAACTTCGTCTTTTCATTGCATTATCAAGATTAAGAAAGACAGCCACTAACCCGACAGACGATTGGTTTGCCTAAGCGCCATGACCAGTCAGAACCAACAGCAGGCTGTTTACTACATTGACTACACCTCTACTGAGACAGGGTTGGATAGTATTTACGAACACGGGGATGAAAGTCACTAAAACTTCAACTAATGTAACCTGCTGCAAAGGGGCAGTTGAAATTTCTGACCAAATATTTACTCTGACCTACGAATATATTGTTTTTCCTAATCTACGTTATATATTTTCACTTGATATATGAATCCATTCAAGTTAGTATCAACATATTAATCATCTTAAGTAATTTATTTGCCTTGGAATCTGAAACTACCTCGGATTCTTAATTCCAATGTATGATTAAAAGAAAACGACAGGGATTAATCAAGTGTGTTTAGTTATAAAATCCATTAATATGGGTAGCGAGGAACAGATAACTTGCAGTTATTGTTTTACATACTAGGTTGGCTTTACGATATTGAGTTACTTTAAGATTGAAGGTACATTTTACTCGAGAGTGCTATTCAGCATGTAGCATGGACCTAGGACTTCCTGGTGGGGTCTGTTAAGTGCAAATAATTAATATATCTATAATTTTGTATGAAGCATAAACATTGATGTAACCAGTTGGTTAGCTAAACTTTGTTGATACAAACGCAAAAAGGATAGGAACACAAAACCCACCCGGACTGTGTATATTCCTGCATAACAGCAGCTATTCGGATAACCAATTGTTCTGGAGATATAGGTTCACCGTACGCCAGTTGATATGCCTGGGACGACTTTCTGGCCTGTTTAACCAATACACGATAATCTGGTGACAGACCACTGTAAACCATTCCTATCCCATCTGTTACTTGTTCAATTTTTGTCACTGTTGACTCGTCCATAAGTTTTGAAGTGAACTTTTTTACTGCAGCAAGCACAACCCCATTCGCGGCACGTATACCAACAGATGGAGCTCCAGCTTCAACTGCTTTCAATGCATATTCTATCTGAACAAGCTTTCCGGATGGGCTAAGTGTTTTGGTAAAGTCTAAAAATATGGGCATACCTAAATGTAGTTAAGGAGAAACTGTATCTTTCGCTCATGATGAAGCAAACTGAAGGTCACGGAATTTCAAATTTTTCTAAGGTCGTTCTAGACCTCGAATAACTTTATAAAAAGATTGATTTGATTGCTCTCACTTCTTGTTGATGCGGTGCGGTTTCGAGTTTCCTTGCCACTACAATGGAATTTCGCTTTCAAGTTTAAGGGTGGTTGTGCATACGCAATACTTTATAGAAGATACTATAGATAGTATAAAGCAGTTGTCTTTTAGCAGGAGTTTAGTATATATACACATGAGTTCAAGCAGTCTTATGGACACATAGTGGACCGAAGCATTGTTATTCTTTTTGCACTCAGGTTGTGATTTTTTGTGGTTGAAGGACTAGGCTCCGGTTGAGGAGCTCGAGCAGTATTCTTGCCCTTACACAAGCCAAATGATCAGTTTTTCTAGTTAGAGTTTTATTAGCGAGCAAGTTTTTTGCGGGATAAGGCCGCTCACCACATGCTCAACCCTTCTTTTTTATCCAGGCTGGGGACCGGCAGTAGCCTCAGGTAGGGTTTCTCAAGGAACTACTACTAGATTATGTAAATTGTTCAAATTTCGAATGATGTGAAGAAGAATTTCATAAAATGATTCGCCAAAACACCGAGAGTTTCGCTACATTACTACGTCATCCCAATCCGACGCGTACTCAAGGTTATACAGATAACAATTCGTTGGGGATTTGCTATGCCGGTCATGAAGATGAGTAGAAATTTTGGTAGTTTTTCCTGTTGCTAATTTTGTTCATGTAGTCCGTATGTAGTTCGCCTTAAATGTGATAATTTGGGAACATACAGGCATTCCGTAGTGCTACTCTTTATTTCGCTGCATGTAATATTAACTTGTGTAATTCCGAACATATTAAGTTGAATGTTCCAAATGATTTATACTCCGATCAGATTCATGATATTATTTTACCATATATGCGTTGTTCTCATGATTAGTGTATTGCTAATATTGAGCGCGCAAAACCCTGATCGGAGCTCTATTTTTATTTTATCAGATGTGGTTTTCCCAGTAATTCATTTATTCCCAGGGGAATGTTAACTAAACGACAGGAACATGTTCTAAATGAGTTAAGATCTGATTACAGTCCTTATGGTGTTGTGTCAGATGTTATTTGTCCTCACAACTGGTTTATCTCTAGTATTAACCCTAAAGAATGTGACGAATAAGTCCCGAATGTGTCGAATTCTAGTTACATTTCTGATGTTATTATATCAGATGCTGGATATTCTCACAATTAATGTGAGTTGAGTAGAATCCCTAGTCAGCGGTTTGACGAATCAGAGGAAATAAAAAGTTTTCCCGAGGCATTCAGGGAACCAGTTACCCAGATATGAGATTTGCACAGGAAGCGAATTCCAATCGAGTGAAAGATTATCCTAATGAGTATGAGGCCGATGTATATTTTCCATTCGATTGTTTTGTAGGTAAAACAGGCGTAGATGAAGCAAATGTGTTAATTAAACCTATCATTGTATATTTATTTGATAAGTGGAACAATGACCTTGTGTATTCTAATGTGAAAAGCAAAAGGAATATGTGCTATGCTTTTTATGTAAGTCAAAGTCTTATGATGGAATGCTTCAAATTATATGTCAGTATGTATCCCCAAATACTCACATATATTAATACTCGAAGTTTGAGATATGGGAAGATAATGTGAATTGAGGACGTGAAATCAGTCATGATACTGACCCAACGTTATTTCGTGGGGGAGGATAGTGTTGGAAGATCTATGGTTCAAACTTTAGATATCGGTGGTTTCAGCATACAGCTGACACGGTGATTGTATGCAGTTCCAAGATCCAAGTTAGTGCGTTCCAATTTCAGTTGTTAATTCTAACACTAATGAGTATAATCCAGATCATACGGAGTCTACTTCCAATACACAGTCGGACAGACACATGGTGAACCCAAGGGGAAGTGATACAATTGATTTTA
Organism: Schistosoma spindalis; assembly: GCA_946903255.1. Lineage (NCBI taxonomy): Eukaryota > Metazoa > Platyhelminthes > Trematoda > Strigeidida > Schistosomatidae > Schistosoma > Schistosoma spindalis. The sequence goes on from OX336419.1 coordinate 1,103,152, forward strand.
GATATTTGGATTCTCTTTTATGTTGTGGAGTATGTGGTGTTTATACGAACTAATGATTTTTTTGTACTTGATTTTTGATTTCAAATACAAAACGTTCTTTTGTGCTAATCTAGTTCTCACTGCTTAAACTGCACTATTTCAGGAATTATTAGTTCGTACAACAATTCAGGTACATCTAACAATCACAATAATTTACATACTAAATCAACAGATGCGTCGCAACTATCCATTTATTTAAGGACTGAAGTTACATACATCTAGGTCCCAATCTGTATGTTAACCAATAAGCGAGTAAACTGAGAAGCAATCTGTTTCATATCACCAAACGTTCTTCAAAATAGAAAACATCCGTGAGTTGTAAGTATTCAATCACAGGCGTCTTCGAAGAACTGCTAGCACATGGTATGCAACGATCGATCCAGTAGTGTTGAGATTAGACGGACAATACCATGTAGATTTGACAAGTCAGCTGACGAGATTACCTTTCAGAGAGATGTTAAGCACACCTATTTCATCTACCCTGACAAAATGCTGACTGGCATCCAAGTTGAAAATAAACTACGGGTGGTAGGCCGAAGCGAATTACTTGGCACAATTATTTTGGAGACGTTGGTCTAAGGAATACGTTTCGCTGCTGCAGCGTAGATACAAGTGGACACAATTAGAGAGGAACATACGGGAGGGTGACTTATTAATGATATGTTCTGACTTCTCCGGGAAAAACAAGTGGCCTTTAGGTCTAGAACAGAGTGTGATTAAATAAAACAAATACATCCAGAAAACAGTGAAATCAATGATATTTAATATATAGGTTTTAATCAGCCAAATGTCTTCAGTTCTCCCGTAACACTACTACTATTACTATTAGACCAACAACTGCTACTACCACTAATAATAGTAATAGTCACACTGCAACCAGCATAATTAAAAATACTACTAATGCTGCTATTATTACTGCTGACGTTACTGTTGATACTATTAAGACCACTGCGACTTTAATACTGCTACTACAACTAATACTACTCACATTACTGTTACTGTTTTTAATCGCATTGTCGTTTATATTATTGCTACTACCACTACCATTACTACTACTTACATTTCTACTCACACTGATACTACTACTAACAATAATACTTATACTATTACACACACTGATACACTACTACTAATAATTCTCACACAAGTACACACTACTCCTAATGCAAATACTATGACTAATACTGCTAGTCACACCATTATTACAACTACTACCAAGATTACTACTGCTATTACTCACAAAAGCATCACTACTATTGTAGTGAAAAGAACCACGAGTGGGTAGTAATCGAATGTACTTGGCATAAAATTACAGGACTTGTTAATAAAATCTAACGACCATATAGTAAATGCCTAATTTGCAAAATGTCTATCAATTGTCCCAAATGACTCAGACTTCATTATTCATGCATTTTAATACAAATTAACTCCGCCTGTAGCTCTTCCGGAGTTACTGCCGGTCCCAAGCCCGGATAAAGGAGGAGGGTTGGGCATAAGGTTAGCGTCCCCATCACGTAGGAAACTAACTCACTAAAAAATGCTAACTAGAAAAAATAACTCAAACCATTTAAACTCTGCCCTGGGAGTTAGAAGGTCTTCATTTAGAAGAAATATGACGCCTCAGGGTGAAAGCCGAGTTCCTACGGAAGCCTTGAGGCCGATGCTTCTTCTAACAACCAGAGCAACAATTTTTATAGGTACATGGAACGTCCGGACAATGTGGTAGACCGGGAAGACCAGTCAAATAGCAACGGAAATGAGGAGATACGACATGGCAGTACTGGGAATCAGCGAAACCCATTGGACCCAAGCTGGACAACAAAGGCTAAATACGGGAGAGATGCTGCTATACTCCGGTCACAAAGAGGAAAATGCTCCACACACTCAGGGAGTTGCTCTGATGCTATCCACAGTAGCACGAAATGCACTTGTAGGATAGGAATCTCACGGATCCAGAATCATCAAAGCATCATTCAAAACAAAGGAGGGGATCACAATGAACATTATCCAATGTTATGCACCCACCAATGATAGCAACGACGACATTAAAGATAAATTCTATGAGGGGCTGCAATCAATCATAGAGAAGTGCTCAAGAGAGGACCTCACCATTCTGATGGTAGATCTAAACGCCAAAGTTGGAATAGACAACACCGGATATGAAGACATCATGGGACTACATGGACTGGGAGAGAGAAACGAAAACGGGGAAAGATTTGCAAATCTGTGTGCATTTAATAAATTGGTCATAGGCGGTACAATATTTCCACATAAAAGTATACACAAAGCTACATGGATCTCACCGGACCACACCACAGAGAACCAGATAGATCATATTTGCATCAATAAAAAGTTCCGAAGGACAATGGAAGATGTGAAAACCAGGAGAGGAGCGGACATAGCTTCAGATCATCACCTGGTTGTGGTCAAATTGAAACTGAAGCTAAAGAAGAACTGGACAACTGGACAAACAGCATCACAAAGGTTCAATACAGCCTTCCTTCGAGATACTGACAAACTCAATGAATTCAAGGTAGCTCTCAACAACAGGTTCCAAGCCTTACAGGATCTACTGAAGGAAGAAGAAACTACTATGGAGGATAGCTGGAAAGGTATCAAAGAAACATTAACTTAAACGTGTGAAGAGGTTCCGGGCCACAAGAAGCATCGTCACAAGGAATGGATCTCTACAGAAACACTGGACAGGATCAAAGAAAGAAAGAACAAGAAGACAGCAATTAACAACAGTCGAACAAGAGCAGAGAAAGTCCAAGCACAAGCAGAGTACATAGAAGCAAACAAGAAAGTGAAGAAGAGCATTAGAGCTGATAAGCAAAAATACGTGGAAGAACTAGCAACGACGGCGGAAAAAGCTGCAAGAGAAGGAAATATGAGACAGCTTTACGATACGACGAAGAGGCTAGCAGGGAAATACAGTAAACCAGAGAGACCAGTCAAAGACAAAGAAGGAAGACCAATCACTGAGATTCAACAACAGCGCAACAGATGGGCAGAGTACTTTGGGGAACTCCTGAACAGGCCGGCTCCAATGAATCCACCGGACATCGAAGCAGCACACACAGATCTTCCTATAGATGTCAATCCACCAACGACCGAAGAAATCAGAATGGCCGTCAGACAAATCAAGAGCGGGAAAGCAGCAGGACCTGACAATATACCAGCTGAAGCGTTGAAGTCAGACATCGAAGTAACTACAAGCATGCTTCATCTTCTATTCAAGAAGATTTGGGAGGAGGAACAAGTGCCGATGGATTGGAAAGAAGGACACCTCATCAAGATTCCAAAGAAAGGAGATCTGAGCAAGTGTGAAAACTACAGAGGCATTACACTACTGTCAATACCAGGTAAAGTCTTCAACAGAGTGTTACTGAACAGGATGAAAGACGCAGTTGACGCTCAACTTCGAGATCAACAAGCTGGATTCCGTAAGGACCGGTCGTGCACAGACCAGATTGCGACACTACGGATCATCGTCGAACAATCAATTGAGTAGAACTCGTCACTCTACATCAACTTCATTGATTATGAGAAGGCATTTGACAGTGTAGATAGGAGGACGTTATGGAAACTTCTTCGACACTACGGAGTTCCTGAGAAGATTGTCAACATTATCCGGAACTCATACGATGGACAGCTGATTGACGCATTCCAAGTAAGGACCGGAGTAAGACAAGGCTGTCTACTCTCTCCCTTCCTGTTTCTTCTGGTGGTCGACTGGATTATGAAGACCTTGACATCTGAGGGAAACTACGGCATACGATGGACAGCTCAGAACCAATTAGAAGACTTGGACTTCGCAGATGACCTAGCCCTCCTATCACATACACACGAACAAATGCAGATAAAAACAGCCAGAGTAGCAGCAGTCTCTGCATCAGTAGGCCTCAACATACACAAAGGGAAAACCAAGGTCCTCAAACACAACACGGAGAACAGCAATCCAATCACTCTTGATGGCGAAACTCTGGAAGACGTGGAATCCTTCACATACCTGGGAAGCATCGTCGATAAACAAGGAGGTTCAGGTGCAGACGTCAAGGCAAGGATTGGCAAAGCTAGAGCGGCATTCCTTCAACTGAAGAACATATGGAACTCAAAACAACTTTCAACCAACATCAAATTCAGAATCTTTAATACGAACGTCAACACAGTTCTACTGTACAGAGCTGAAACTTGGAGAACTACAACAACCACCATCAAGAAAATACAAGTATTTATCAATAGCTGTCTACGCAAAATACTCAACATCCATTGGCCGGATACCGTCAGCAACAGCCTTTTGTGGGAGAGAACCAACCCGCTTCCAGCTGAAGAGGAAATTAGGAAAAGACGATGGAAATGGTTAGGACATACATTGAGGAAATCATCAGACTGCATTACGAGGCAAGTGCTAACTTGGAATCCTGAAGGAAAGCGAAAAAGAGGAAGGCCAAAGAATACATTACGTCGGGAAATAGAAGCAGATATGAAAAAGATGAATAACAACTGGAAAGAGCTTGAAAGGATTGCCCAGGACAGGGTTGGATGGAGAATGATGGTGAGCGGCCTATGCTCCTTCACGAGGAGTAACAGGCGTAAGTAAGTAAGTAAGTTCCATTCTTTACTGTTCGATCCTCTTGTCTCTCTGCTGCCAGACATTCTGTTCCTGACTAACGTCATATACTGTTTATGTTGATATAAGTGGCACACACCACATTATTACCAACCATTCTACTACTCATATTGATATTAATACTCCCACAACTAATCCTACTACTACTATAAATGCTACTACTACTACTACTATCACGGCTACTTACTTCTAATACTACTACTCACAATACTACTAATGCCAACAATGATACTTATAATTAGATGACTGTTACAACTATTCCTAACGGTTTTACTACTAAAAATACTGCTCATCCTATTATTAATACTAATACTCACACTACTACTGTTTCTACTGATACTAAAACTACTACTATTGTTATAACAACTACTGCTCATAAGCATACTACTTATATTACTAATAGTATTGCTTTTACTGCTCACAATACTGCTGAATTTACAACTGCGACTACGAGTAACATTACAACAACAATTATCACCACTAATACTACTACTTCGGTTACTAATGTTAAGAGTAATATGATTAGTAGTTAAACTAATGTGAACAGTATTATTGGTAGTGTGAGTATTTGTAGAAATAGTAGTAGTAATATGAATAGTAGTGATAGTATTATTAGTATGTGTAGTAACAAAAGTAGTATTATTAGTAAAATTGGTAGTATGAATATCAGCAGTAGTTGTTATAACAATAGTAATCGTATCAGTACTACTAGAAATATCAGTAGTATGAGTATTAGCAGTAGTAGTGTGAGTATTATTCATAGTAGTAGCAATAGTAGCAGTAATTTTAGTGATTATAATATTTGTGTGAGTTGCAGTATTAGTATTAGTACTAGTATTAGTAGTAGTCGTAGTCGTCGTCGTCGTCGTCGTAGTAGTAGTAGTAGTAGTAGTAGTAGTCGTAGTCGTCGTCGTAGTAGTAGTAGTAATAGTAGTAGTAGTAGTAGAAGTAGTAGTAGTAGTAGTAGTAGTATTAGTAGTAGTAATAGTATTAGTAAGTAGTATTCCCCAATTTAACCGAGAAACAAACTACCTCATTATATTTACTTAATGTATTGTAGTTTGTGTTAAATGTGCCCTAGTTTTATTAATGAGTCTAGGTCTGTTTGAAGTTTAATTATTCTGAATTCTCTTTTGAAGTTTGATTATTCTGAATTCTCTTTTATGTTTTTGTTAATGTTGTCATTGTGAATAATGAAGTGTAAATATCAGGTCATATAAATTATATAATGTGTGAATATTCAAATGAAACACGAATTCCATACTTGACATATTAAACATGAAAAAATGGTAAAATTCTTTTCTCAATACAATTTTATCATAAAGGGTAATATTGAAAAAGACAGTTTACAGTGGACGATTATAAAACTACTATCATTACAACGATTACAACTGTTACTACATCTAAGACTGATACTACTGGTACTATCATTCCCACTATTACTTCTACTACTGATATTAATACAAAAACAACAACAACAACTAGTACTACTACTCCTACTACATCTACATTAACAACAAAAGAAGTGTCCACTATTACTACTTCTACTACTACTACTATGACTATGACTACTACAACTACTACTAATAATGCTACTACTACTACTACCACTACTACTACTACTATTATTATTATTATTATTATTACTATTAGTATTACTACTATTACTACTATTATTATTATTACTACTACTACTACTACTGCTACTGCTACTACTACCACTACTACTACTACTACTACTACTACTACTACTACTACTTTTACTACTAGTATTTGCACAGTTTCAGTGCAAGACATTCGGAAAATGAAAAAATATCAATCGCTTTTCATGATTTTATTTCATTATAATTTCTAATGTTGAAACATGTATATATCTTAGTGGATGGTTATAACAACAGATCACAAATGCATATTAATATTTTAAATAATTGTATATTATATATTGATGAACTTCATGAGAGATTATAGTTTGTCTAATACGTCACAGGATTGAGCTGTACTATTCAGATTGTAGCGTTAAAACCTATACGGTGTCTGGTTCTGCTGTCAATCGGGATTAAGCTGTATTGCTCGGATTATAAAGTTTAAAACTGAATAGTGTCTGATTCTCCTGGAAACGGGATTGAACTGTACTATTTGGGCTAACATTTTTAAGGCTGAGCGATGTCTGGCTCTCATGTTAAACGGGATTGAGCTGTACTGTCTGGGTTGTCATGTGAAAGTCTGGATGGTTTCCAGTTCTCCTGAAAACCAATGTATATTATATAACTATAACTATGTCAATAATAGAAGTTGTCTATTATGAAACCACTGGTAGATTATCAATTCTTACAAATTTCTTCATGTTATTTTCATGTGATTTATAATTCACAGTTGATTTACAAAGACATTCATCATCGATATTAAAGATCATTACTTGATTGGTTTTCTACAACAGTGATTAGTTTGATTCCTCAGATATTTTTACAACTACTGCTAACAACTACTCGACGTTTTTAAATAATCGAATGTAATATATAATTTGAAATAGAACAACGATTAGGTCTAGTTTTCAAGTAACATTTAAGTATCAAGGCAAGCCGTATAGGATGTAGATATGTCAACAAGAGACTGATCAATTGCAATCCTAAACATCAGTCGGAAGATTCAAGTAAACAATACCAAGTGAATTTACACTTCATCCCATTGCACAAACAGTTGGTTATCAGGACTCAATAACTAAGTGGATAATGCGATGAAGTTTGAACCGAACGATACTGGGTACAAGTTCCTGAATGTATATCAACTGTCAGATGCAAGTACAACCAGCTGACGAGTTCCAAAATTGATGATACGTGCGTTTTCTATTTCTACTGTTAGCCATCATCATCCATCTTTGCTTATAAAACTTGTGATTTAAAGCAATATCAAGGTAATCCACACATAATACACATATGCTAATAAGAGACCGATCAATTGTAGTCGTAAACAACAGTTGGAAGATATAGGAAAACAACATCAAGTCAAATTAACATTTTAGTAATTTGTGTTTTTAACTTCATTTCATTCAAGTAGATCTTTTCATTTTCACGTTTTCTGTAAATCTCATCTTTAATGAAAAACAAAATGTAGGTAATATTGTGGACGAGAACATTTGTGATGGTTTAATGTTTGTATTAACTAATGATTCCTTTATACTTGATGACTACTTGATTTGGAATTACAAATACAATATGTTTGTTCGTGGTCATCTAACACCTTTTGGTTAAATTGAGTTATTTCTAAGATTCTTAAATTGTACTATTATTCAAATACTCCTAATTATATCACACGGGGGGGGGACAACTGAATATATTTTTATATAAAATTACAGTATGTCTTTCTAAAGTCTGAGACTTAGTTAATGACTTACGCCTGTTACTCCTAATGGAGCATAGGCCACCGATCAGCATTCTCCAATACACTCTGTCCTGGGCCTTCTTTTCTAGTTCCATCCTATTCTTGTTCATTTTTCTCATTTATGTCTTTGTTTCTCGGCGTAATGTGTTCTTTGGTCTTTTTCTTTTTCTTTGACCTTGAGGATTTCATGTGAGTGCTTGCTTTGTGACGCAGTTCGGTGCTTTGCTGAATGTGTGTCCTATCCACTTCCAACGCTTCTTTCTGATTTCTTCCTCCACTAGAATCTAGTTTGTTTTATCGCACAGTAGGTTGTTGCTAATAGTATCCGGCCAACGGATCCGAAACATTTTGCGTAGAGAACTGTTAATAAACACCTGTATCTTCTGGATGATGGCTTTCGTAGTTCTAGAAGTTTCCGCTTCATACAACAGAGCTGTTTTGACATTTGTATTGAAAATTCTGACCTTGGTGTTGGTTGCCAATTGTTTTGGGTTCAGATGTTCTTCAGTTGTAAATATGGTGCTTTTGCTTTGCCGATCCGTGCCTTCACATTTGAATCAGCTCCACCGTGTTCATCAATGATGCTGCCCAAATATGTAAAGGGTTTTACATCTTCTAAATCTTATTCGTTAATTGTGATTGGATTTGTGCATGTTGTGTTGAATCGGAGAATTATGCTAAAATCTGAGAACCATATAGTGAATAATTCATTTGCAAAATATCCATCGATTGTCTCGTACTTGATTGTTCTTTCGTTTCTACACTAGTCTATCTCTCTTCTCATTCTTTTTTTATTTAAATTTTTTTTACCTTCTGCCACCAAGAATTTCACTTTCGGTTGGTGATACATACAACTTATATCTGTCAATATTAGTAGTACACACTACAGTATGAATACTGAACTGTACCGATATGGGCACATAACTATAATACAATCATCACTACTACTAGTTCTACTTCTCCCCCTCCTTCTTCTTCTACTTATACTACTACTAGTAGTAGTACCACCATTACTACCACTTTTATTACTAGTAGTAATAGTAGTAGTAGTAGTCATAGTAGTAGTAATACTACTACTACTACTACTACTAGTACTACTACTACTACTACTACTACTACTCATACTACTACTCATACTACTATTACTAGTACTACTACTACTACTACTCATACTACTACTCATACTACTACTCATACTACTACTACTACTACTCATACTACTACTCATACTACTACTACTACTACTAGTACTACTACTACTACTCATACTACTACTCATACTACTACTACTCATACTACTACTCATACTACTACTACTACTACTCATACTACTACTCATACTACTACTCATACTACTACTACTACTAGTACTACTACTACTACTCATACTACTACTCATACTACTACTACTACTACTACTACTACTACTCATACTACTACTCATACTACTACTACTACTAGTACTACTACTACTACTACTCATACTATTCTCTTAATAAATAATATATACACAATAGAATAATTTTGTTATGATTTATTAACTTTGAAAATGATCTACAACACATTCCATATAATAATAATAATAATATAGTTTGTCTGGATTTCTATAATCACATCATCTATCCCTCATATAGTATACTAAATAGGTCATATTTCAAAACTGAATAACTTATTGTTTATTTATATTCATTAGTTTATAATGTATAATGAGATTGATCTATTAAGAATCAAGGTATTTATGTTGTCTACTGACCGATCATTTCATATTAGTTATAATGAAATAATATAAAAGTAGAAGAAGAAGAAGAATGAATGAATGAAGTTACAGGAATGAATATCATGTATTCCTTTGTATTACTACTTAATGTACTTCTATTATTTCTAGATGAGTCTAAAGGAAATGGTAAATGTTTCGATATATATATGTATATATATGTATATGTATATGTATATAATAATGTTTATTTGATACTTCCCATTGATGTTTAAGACTAACAATGATTAATCTCTTTATCGGTATAGATTTATCCTATACAGATTATCTTGATATTGTTTTTAATCACACATATGATAAGTAAAGGTGGATAATAGTTAGTAGTAGAATCTAACTATGAATGTTTCATTCTATTTAGAATTTCATTATAAATTATATTTGAAATCAATCTGAGCGATTGAAATTTTTTTAAATAATTCCAACGTTTCGTTTAGCTAAGTTGTCTGAACTCACTACTGAGGAGTCTCATATTAGGACGAAACGGCTGTCCAGTGCTTCCAGATTTTCCATGGTGGTCTAGTTTCAATGGATTCATGATTTCAATCAGTGAAATTTCTAAAATCTCCACACAATCCCTTCTGATAATAAATAAATAAAAGTGCAAGTTCAAGGTTAAATACTTGTTAATCAATCATCGATGTACATGTCAATATTTAAGAGTACAAATGATGCATAATTGTATTGCTAAAGCCTTATTGAATTTTTCAGTCAGCGATAACGATGCATTTGACATAAACAGGTTGAAAATAAAATAAAATAAAAGATACGGTTCAAATTACTTGTCCAATGATATTTGCCAGGTATTTGCCAGTTGAATACCATCTTTTCGGTTCAGGTTGTTCTTGTTCGCCCATATATACAACGCTTCTGCTATCAATCTTTCCCTATGAGTGTTAAAACCTTTCTGAAGTATTTTAGCCCCTTCAAAATTAATCTTGTGTCCTGTTTCTAACGTATGTAACGCTATCGCAGATTTATTCTCTAGCTTCATCAAATCAACCGAGGATTTGGGAACATTTTTCAAACATTGTTTGTGTTCCTTCAACCTTACATTCAATTGTCTAGATGTTTCTCCAACATAGGCAGCGTTATAATTATAACACTTGATCTCATACACTACATTCTGTTGTTCTTCCTTTGGTAATATGTTTTTGACTTTCACCAATATCTGTCAAACTATTCGTTCTAATCTTAACGAATATTCGTATAAATTATTTAGAATTTCTTAACTGAATGAATTTTTTTCATTTCTGTTATAATTCTCTCTCATACGATTATAAACCAGTTATCATCTATTGCTTAGTATTCTTGGACACAGATTCATTCGACAAACTCCCTGAATCAGAATACAGTTGAATAAGAAAGAGATTATATTCTAAATAACAAGGTTAGATGAATGTAAGAAACACAATAGGAAAAACGTTAGTGTATTTATAGTTTTTAACATGAGAAGATTTCTAGAGTATTCTCCAGGTATTGACTAGCGCTAACTGGACAAGGATTAATCAAATCAATGTATACCAACACAATTGTGTATTGAACATGCTTTAATTCAAATCTATGTCCCGTTAACAATTAACTTTAAAACTCTAATTGAATATTATTTACTTTAAAATACAATTACATTATGTATTTAACTATTGAGTTCTAATAGCTAACTACTTGTGTATATCAAAAAACACTAGGATCATGATATATCTAATGGTTATGTTGAAAATAGAATGAAATGCTTATTCTGGATTACATTATAACTTATCCATCATATTTACATCTATTATCTATATCTATTTGGATTGATTACGAATGTCAATTGTGTATAAACATAAAAGACATATATATATATATATATATATATATATATATATATATATATATATATATATATATATATATATATATATATCATTAGTTGAAATCATGAATCAATTGAAGCTAGACCACCATGGAAAACCTGGAAGTACTAGACGGCCATTTCGTCCTAGTATGGGACTCCTCAGCAGTGCGCATCCACGATCCCGCACCCCACGGGATTCGAACCCAGTACCTTAACCAATTAGACCACTAGGACGAAATGGTCGTCCAGTGCTTCCAGGTTTTCCATGGTGGTCTAGTTTCAATTGATTCATGATTTCAACTATTGAAATTACCAATTCTCCACAAAATCCATTCTAGTAATATATATATATGTTTAAGAGATTATCCTTTGTATTACTATATGGACTAAATTCAATGATATAAGCTTTCATCTATTCTGATAAATATATATTCACAGAAAAGGTTGTATAGAGATTTTTGAAATTTTATTACTTGAAATTATGAGTCCATTAAAGACTAATAGATTCTGGATTCGAATATTTCGGGTATCAGGATCGTGAATGTGCACTATTAAAGAGTCCAAACAACCATCCATTGATTCCAAATTTTCCAAAGTAGTCTAGTTTCAATGGAATCATGATTTTAACCAATGAAATACATATTCTTTAATATGATGGAATGAAATATCAAAATTGAATTAATTTACTTCATTATGATTTCTGGTTTAACATGACTTCTGTTCTGATTCAATATGATGATAATCATTCAGTGTAGTATTCAGTTTCCTTTACTCATATGATATTCTATTCTGTATAACATACGATATTCTTGTATTCTTGTATTGATCTGAACTATGCCCAGTATATCGTTTGTGTTAACTCTAAGTATTTATTCATATATGTGATTTCATTCTAATTATTAATCAAAAAATGGGTCTACGAATCAATATATAAATGAGTGTGTTTTTCGACTAAGATCGTTGTCGTTGTCGTCGTGTTTTACGGGTTAATCAATCTTTACTTATACCAATCTTTGTGTTACTACATTTTGCGTCATAGGGAATTGTGCAGATTCCTACGTTCCGAGTATAAGTGATCAGCGTTTTTTTGACATAACAATCATCGACGATCAGATACAAAAAGTAGTATTCGATTAACAAGTTATAACATTCATATTACCGTAAACAACTTGAATAACTTCAATGTCATTGTCTTTTTTAGACTTACATTTGAAAAGAGATATGATATTCAAAGAAATAAAAGAAGTAAAAGGTAAGTAATCGTTCAAGTTATTAGTTAACTATTAAACATCTACAGTATATTTAGATATTTTTTAATTTTGAAAGGTCTCGTAGTGGGAGTAGTAATAGTCGTAGATGTAGTAGTAGTAGTAGCACTAGTCGTAGGTATACTAGTAGTAGTAGTAGTAGTCGTTGCTGTAGTAGACGTAGGTGTAGTAGTAGTAGTAATAGTAGTAGTCGTGTTAGTAGTAGTGGTAGTAGTAGTATTAGTCGTAGGTGTAGTAGTAGTAGTAGTCGTAGGTGTAGTAGTAGTAGTAGTAGTAGTAGTAGAAGTAGTAGTAGTAGAAGTAGTCGTAGATATAGTAGTAGTAGTAGTAGTAGTAGTAGTAGTAGTAGTAGAAGCACTAGTCGTAGGTGTACTAGTAGTAGTAGTCGTTGCGGTAGTAGACGTAGGTGTAGTAGTAGTAGTAATAGTAGTAGTCGTGTTAGTAGTAGTAGTGGTAGTAGTAGTAGTAATAGTAGTAGTGGTAGTAGTATTAGTCGTAGGTGTAGTAGTAGTAGTAGTAATAGTAGTAGTCGTGTTAGTAGTAGTAGCAGTTATATTAACAGTAGTAGTATTAATGTTGGATAGAGAATGCTGGTAAACGGCCTATGCTCCTTCACGAGGAGCAACAGGCGAAAGTAAGTAAGTAAGTAATAATGTTGTAGTGAACGGGAGCACCGATGGTGACAACCAAATATTCTTCATTACGATATTAAAGAATATCTTGATCAAATATGAGAACTGATTCTTTCATTATTATTCTGTACGATCTCGTTAGCAAAACTTCAGGTAGAAGTGAAGTTTGTGTTGATGATGTTGTTCAGAAATCATCCTCATACGAATATACTTCAAGCATTAATCAATATCAATATTATTGACAAATAATCGAATATAAACACATTGATAACTATTCTAAACAATAATGCCATTTTTAATAGCTCAGATCATGAGTTAGTTAAAGCTAGATTGTTATGAAAAACCTGGTTGGATTGGACTTTACTCACTATTGAGGAGTCCCACAATAGAACGAAACAACCGTTCAATACTTTTAGATCTTTCATGTTGATCTATCTTCAATTGACTCATGATCTCAACTGTTAAAATTTACTATAATATCCACAAAAACCCCCCTCTCTTAATAACACTATTATCAATTAAATATTCTTCATGACTAATTTACAGAATCTATTAAGCAAAATATAGAGTAAGTAAGATCTTAGATGGTGGTTGGAGGTAGTCAACAGGAAACCCTTGATCCGGGTTTCGTACTACTTGACGCTCGTCATCAAGGTGTACTTGTAATCTTTAGGGAACTGATGCTCCCTGACGGATTCGATCTAGTGTCACCCAGCTTTATAGTCAGAAACGTTAGCATTAGGCTATCCGAGCCGTAACCAACCTCTTGTAGGACTAAGATTTAATCACAATTGATTGATCACCGGGTGGTGATCAATGTCATGTGTTTCATGTCTTTCCTAGTTCAGATCGAATCCTATCGACCAAGTTGTAATGTAGCCACTAGTCTAGATGAATCGACATTGAGTGCACTATGTTGAAATAAGATGGTGGTTGGACATCACTCACTGCTGAGGTGTCCCTCAATAAGACGAAACGGTCAGCCATCCAATACTTCCAGGTGGTGTATCTTTAATTGAATCATGATTTCAACTATTAAAATGACCATCATATCTACAAAAACCCCTCTCTGTTAATAATACTATTCTTCATGACTAATTTACAGAATCTATTGAGCAAAATATAGAATCAGTAAGATCTTATAGTAACCGTATTAAATCAATAATTGGTAAGTTAATGTTTCGTTCATAAGATATTCTTTCATTTTATAATACATAAAAGTAAATCAATATTTGATAAAATTGGTTGAGGTTAAACATTAATACCGTTGGATGCCATCCGGCTCAGTGGTCCAGTAGGTTAAGCGTTCGCGCGCGAGACTGTAAGCCCTGGGTTCGAATCTCGCGGGTAGCGGGATCGTGGATGTTCACTGCTGAGGAGTCTCACAATAAGACAAAAAGGTCATCCAGTGCTCCCAGGTTTTCACTAGTGGTCTGACATTAATCGGTTCATGATCTCAATCAAAACTTAACAATCTCCACAACTCCTATACTGAAAATTAATATATATGGATTATGTTACATGGTAACAGTATAATTTATGAACAAACCAATCAGATTTACGATGAAAAGTCTTGGATTTTTGGCGTGAAATTCATTAATTTATTTAATTAAATAGAATTTTAGCATTAGAATTGATGTTAATTCGTGATAACAACCCTTTAAAACTAATTTCTAACTTTCATCATCAACTGTAAATCATCATTCGAATTCCTCATATACAGGTTTATAACCTTCATCTGTTCCTAGTTACTAGGAGGACACTTTCAAGGTCACTGTGATGTCGCTAAAGGTCATCCATCAATATTATAGTCTCACTTGTTACATTATATGAACATAGTAATATAGTGTACATTGAATCATAATGATAATATAATAAATTTCTGATAAAAAAGCAACACTCTCTTAAATCATATATGATATCAGTAATATGCTAAAGAATGATATGAACAATATAAAGGAAATGAAGTGTATTTGAATGAAATAATTAAATTTATAAGTTGATTTATGTTAGACTATTATTGAAAATTTGTAATTATTAGATAGTTGTTTCGTCCTAGTATGAGACTCTTCAGCAAAGCGCATCTATGATCTTGCACCAAAATGATTCGAACCCATGATCTATCAGTCTTGTATATGAATGTTTAAACCTTTAAACAATTCAGTTGATATTTAATCGTGTTAATGTTTAACTTCATTCAATCTATAATATTTCATAACTATCCATCAATGTCTTCAATGAGTAATTATCTCATAACTAAGATGAAACAATCTTCTAGTGTTTTCAGGTTTTCAATGATGGTCTAACTTAAATTCACCCATGAATTCAACTATTAACATTACTACAGTTATAGTGAAAGAGAACATAGGTGAAAACAACCGAATTATATTTCAACACACAAATACCGAGTTACTTGGTAAAATAGAAAAAAAACCATACTCTAATACTTCATTAGTTGTCTCAGACTTCATTATTCCTGTATTTCCATATCAATTACTTTCTGTTCCCAATTTTTTCCTTCCTCGATCTTCTGAACCTTCTACTGCTAGATATTCTATTCTTGACTAGTGTTATATACTACTTATATCAATATAAGTAGTACACACCACACAATCTTCATTAATCCTTATTCTGATAATGAAAAGATGTTGAATTGTAAAATAATACACAATTATAAAAGAGAATAGTTTTGATCAGAACCGATCAGATCAGACTAGATCAAATCAATTCATTCATCAAATAGATTAAAAGCAAATTATTTTTGTTCATGAATAAATAATTCATAAACTTAAATCAGTAAATATGATCACATACTGCTGAGGAGTCCCACAATAGGACGAAACGATCATCTAGTGCTTCCAGGTTTTCCTTAGTGGCCTAACTTCAAGTGACTCATGAATTCAATAGTTAAATTATCTCAGTCTCTACAAAACCTCTTCTGATACTAATCAACATATGCTCACTAGTGACTGTTTCCAAGAACTATTTCATGGAGTTCTAGTGAGAATCAATAACCAGTGGAGTTCGACTGTGTGTGTGTTGTGAGATAGTAACTCACTAAAGACAATGGTGTATTTGTCGCTCAATTTCATGGATTAGTTGAAGTTAAACATTCACACTATTGTAAGCAAAGATGGATAGTGGCTAGCAGTGGAATCCAGGACGCGCGTTTCGTCCTATTTGGGACTCGTCAGCTGGATGTACCTGAACAATTTCAGTCCTAAACATCAATGAGAAGATTCAAATAAATATTAAAAAAACAAAAATAATATCAAGTGAATTAAACTTCACCCCATTGCACAAGCAAGTAACTGTCAGGACTCAGTAGCTAAGTGGATAACGCGATGGCGTTTGAAGCGGACGGTACTGGGTTCGAGTCCCAGAGTGAACATCAACTCTGAGATGCAGGTACATCCAGCTGACCAGTCCCAAATAGGACGAAACGCGCGTCAAACTGGATTCCACTGTCAGCCACTATCCATCTTTGCTTATAATGCTTGAAAATTGAGGCAATATCGAGGCAATACGCACAGTATGCACATATGCCAATAAGAGACTGAACAATTTCAGTCCTAAACATCAATGGGAAGATTCAAATAAATATTAAAAAAACAAAAACAATATCAAGTGAATTCACACTATTGGATTCCGGCCGACTCAGTGATCTAGTGGCCAGGCGTTCGCGCACGAGACCAATAGATCCTGTGTTGGAATCTTTCGAGACGGGATCTTAGATGCGCACTGCCACTGAGGAGTCCCACGATAGGATGAAAAGACCATTTAATGCTTCTAGGTTTTCCATGGTGGTTTAGCTTCAATTGAATCATGATCTCAACTCTTGAAATTACTATAATATCCATAAAATAATCTCTTCTGTAATGGATTTCTATTGCATATTAAATTTCAAATAAATTGTATATTTGTTTAGAAGAGAACATTAAATCCAACTCACAATCCATGGATCAATGTACGTTTAATTAAACATAAATATTGATGGGTTTTGCTTCATATAATAATATTGTTTATTATAGATATACAATGTATAAGTAAAAGTTTACAGATTGAATATGCTACTGATTATATGACAGGTTAGTAATATAAAACAAAATAATATCATTTTGGTTTTGTCATAAAATTGCATGTTATATAAGAACTAATCTGATTGTTTTTCCTATGATTGGGATAAGTCTTGCAATTTTGAACGGTATACTCGATTCCTAAGCTATTCTTGTAACCCCCCGCCCTCCCAAGCTAAAACTATACAGCAACTTGAACACGAGAGAGAAGGCTCAAAGTATGCGAAAAGTACTTTACTCTAAGGTTCCTTTTTAATACAGAAAATATAGGGTTTTTATAATATTTTGAATGTCCTTGAGTTGCTCGAAGATTCTGGAATGTTACTAAACATAGTAGCCGTATAACAATCAGTCAATCAGAACTTCTACATGTAACGTTTCACATCCTTGGTGTTTCTGGTTAAGCTCTAAGTGAACGCTGATTGGATGAAATGCTTCTTAATGTTTCCTGATCCTTGCGTGTTTTTGCGAGAATTTTTCTGGATCATCTCAACAGATTGATTCAGATTGTATATTCGATAGTTTGTTCCTTGGTCTCCCTCTTTTCTATTTTCCTTTCGGGATTTCAAGTTTGATGATTTCCATGATATATGTCCTATCCACCTCCAGCATCTTTATATAGTTTACTCTTTAACTAGAAGCCAAGATATTACCTACCATAATAGGTTATTACAGATAATATTCGATCAACCGACAGAAATGTTTATAAATACTAGTACTATTTTGATGATGATTGTGGTAATTCTTCAAGTTTCATCTCTTAACAATTACATCTACTACATACATGGTGAAGATTTGTAGCTCAATTGGATGATTTTCATGGAGTTTTGTTCTTTGAGCTGAATGATCTGGTAGTGGAGTTTTTGTCATTCTTCTGAACAACATCATCACCACAAACTTCTGGTACAAGTGAAGTGTTCAAATTTCTTCACATGTGGTACTCAGCTTGTCCTATAGACCATGATGTTGATTAGTTCTTTTTAATCTTAAACTTGTCATTGTTTTCTTCTTTATTTTGGTTGTATCTCTCATGGGTTTGATCTTTGTTCCTATGATTGTCCATAATTTTCTTGGTTAATTGGATCGATTTCAATGTGCTTGTTGATTGCTGATTGACTTCACTGCCAATTTTCTAAAAATTCTCTGGTGTTTTTGAAATCGTCTTTATCTGAAATTTCCACATTTTTGCAGTTGAATATGTGTCAGCAGTTGTCCACGTGCATTGATATATGTAGGGACATGTCATGGTATTTGACCGCTAATTGGTGCTCTTGAAGGTGAAGACGAAGAGGGAGTCAGCTTTGTACGATGTAGTGTTTTTTGCAGTCGGCACAATTTATTTTGTTGTTGATGTTTGGCTTTTCTTCGTTTATCGTTTCGTCTTTTAGTTTGCATAGGATTGATTGCAGCTCAGAGAGCAAAACTCTATCTAAATCAATGGTTGAGATCATGAGTCAGTTGAAGCTAGACCACCGTGGAAAACCTAAAACTACTGGACGGCCGTTTCGTTCTATCGTGGGACTTCTCAGTGGCAGTGTGCATCCACGATCCCTCCTCTTGAGATTTCAACACAAGATCTATTGGTCTCGTGCACGAACGCTTAACCACTAAACCATTGAGCCGTGTGAACGTCTAACTTCAACTAATTCATGAAATTGAGCGACATATTCACCGTTGTCTTTAGTGAGTTACTATCTCTCAACTGATCCGGATGAACTCCACTGATCATTGATTCTCACTAGAACTCCATGAAATAGTTCTTGGAAACAGTCACTAATGAGCATATATTGATTTATGTCAGAAGGGGTTATTTTGTGGAATATTATAGTAATTTCAATCTAAATCACTTGTTAGAATGTAATTTCAAATGACATTTGGATCATTCATATTTCCAACTATATTTCAAAGAATACTGGTCAAGAAGAAAGGAAAAAATAGAATGAAGAAACAAACACACAAACACACAAACAAACAATCAAACTATCTAATGATGCTTCTATGAATTGAAGTCTTCATATTTGTTTTATTAAGGTGTTTTGTATAACAGAACATAAACCATTTTGATGTAACTAATAGATATTATCTATTTCATTTGTAAATATTTTAGAACTTGTAAAGGTTGTGAATTCTATCGAAAAAAAGTTTAGTAAGTGCTTGTAACAAATGAATATTTCATATTAGAATGAAGGGGAGGGGGTTTGTGGAGTCAATCGAAGCTAGACCATCATGGAAAACCTGAAAGCATTGGATCGTGTCCGTTTCGTTCTAGTATGGGACTTTTGAGTAATGCGCATCCACAATCGCGCTCACAGGATTCGAACCCAGAAACTTCAGCCTCTTGAATAACCTCTAGATCACTGCGCCGGCAAGTCCACAAATGCCCAGGTACGGCCGAGATTGCGGATGGTCAGCTCTCCCTCTCGAATTACAGTCACATGGCCATGTGCGCACAACCACTACCAGTGAAGTCCTACTCACTGCCTTTTCACGGCATTACTGTGGTTTATAAAACTGAGAGGACGAAATGTAAATTTCCTGTGCTTTAAATCGGTTTGTGGATATAGAGGATTCACTTGGGAATGTTGGGAATCCCTGGTTCTAAGCCAATGGTGCATATGGGTTCCAGTATCCTGAAGGAACAGGTGGTATGTAAACCAATCGTTGGTCACCGGCTATCATAGGACTGCATTTCCTGAAGTTGCTCCACTGCCCTGTGGATTAGAACTTTAAGTCAAAGGCTCCGGGTGTGGCTCCCTGAGAAAACCACCTGCTTTGCTTTGAGCACCCGGGCAGTATCCTAATCCTCACACAAATCGAATGATTTGCATGGAACATATCGATTTGCTGCCTCCTTGTACCAGGTTTTTATCTGTTTAAATAGTAATAATACTGAGCCGGCATTGTGCCATCGTTTACCATTGTCGTCAGTGAGTTACTATTACACAACAGACCCGGTTGAACTCCACTGGTCACTGCTTCTCACTAGAACTCTAAGAACTACATCTTGGAGACAGTCACTAGTGAGCAATGATGGAGGGTGGCTTAATTCCATGGACTGATTGAAACTAAACATTAACACTATTGAATGTCAACTCAATGGTCTATAGGTTAAGTGTTCATGTACGTGATCAATAGGTCCTTGGTTCCGTTCCAGTCCTATGTACAAAATCATGAATGTAATATGATTTCATATTATGTAAATGTAATGCTTTAATTGTATTCAAATGGTTGTTAATCATTTCTATTTATTAAACTATGTAGATATCATTAGACCGAAATCCCTTCAATTAAAACAATGTTTTAACAATGAAAAGATAACTTATGAAAGTTAGTTTAAACATTCTATTGTGTTTTATAGGGAATATTCAGTTATCATAATGGTTTGATGTTAGTTGAAATGTGAATAACCCACCAATTGATTTATATCAAATGAGGGGGGGGGGTTTGTGGATATTATTAGTAATTTCAATAGTTGAGATCATGATTCAATTAAAGGTAGATCATCATGGAAAACCTGGAAACATTGGATAGTTGTCTGTTTTGTCCTATTGTGGGACTTGTAAGCAGTGCACATCTACGATCATGCCTTATGAGATTCCAACACAAGATCTATTGATCTAGCGAGTGAACGCTTACCCTTTAAATCATTGAGCTGTTCAGCATCTAACAGTATGAATGTCTAACTTCAACTAAACCATAAAAAATTCCGTGATACATCCATCAACTGATTTGCTTCCGTTTTTCTTCTGTTCATTATTAGACACATTTTATTTCGTAGTTTATTTGTTCGTCCCATTACATCAAACATGATTGCTTTGCATCATGTAGACCTATTTATTTATTTATTTGAGTACATGAATATTGGCAGAAAAGGGGGCACCGAATACATATGCGTCACACAGTCATTTGATTTGTATGTGGACTGTGATGGTGCTCGGGTTCTCAAACCGAAGCAGGTGCTTTTCTTAAAAGGTTAATACCCGGAGTCTTCGACCTAAACGTCTTATCCATAAGTTAGTGAAGTAACGTAAGGAGCCGGTGACCAACAATAGGTCCATACACTTTCTGTTCCTTCAGGATACTGGAGTCCATGTTCACACTTGGTTTGGAATCAGGGTTTTCCATTTTCCCCAGAGGACCCTCCATATCCACCAAACGAATTAAAGCGCTGAACATTCGCATTTCGTCCTCTTAATTTTTTAAACGACAGTAATGCAGCGAGAAGGCAGTGAATAGGAATTTCCTGTCAGTGGTTGTATACGCGTGACCATGTGAAAGCATTTTGAGAGGGAGAGTGGACACTCCCAAACCTCCGCTGTAGCACGGCATTTGGAACAGAAATATTATTCATAAAACATCTACGTGTATATTAACCAAAGTAAGGTATTTATTTTTGTAGTCGACAATGGTCAGCGATGTGTACTTCTAATTTTGTGGAACATGATATTCTTTGAAGGATTCAAATTTATGGCATCTAGTTTAATGGTATGAGAAGTTGTCCTACTGTAAATATTTCACTGGCATCATTTCAAACCCTGAGTTTAAGTCACACAATTTCAAAGCTCTAAGAGAGTATTAGTTCGTTCAATACCCTACAGATTCATTGTTTCGCCTAAAGAATAGGTCCATAGTTTACTAATGATAACTTCAGTGAAACACTTAACATATCAATAAATAGAAAACTCATTCTTAACAATTAATATTATGTACCAGATCCACAGGGAATTAATTAAAGATAATAAGATCTATTATTTTGTTGATTAAGATCATGAGCCAATTGACGTTAGACCACCATTGAAAACCTGGAAGAACTGTCGTATTGTGGGACTCGTAAAAGTATGTGTCGGATTTGGGATTCGAACCCACGCCTACGTTGTGGATTAGAGCACTATTGATTCTGAAGTTTCAGGTCGCTTGTCCATTCCAGAGTCTCATAATATAACAAAACGGTCGTCCAGTACTACCAGATTTTCAATGGTGGTCTAACATCCATCAATTCATGATCTCATAATTTCATTATGATCTACACAACACTATACTGATCTAGTATATTCGTCATTATTTTTATTATTATGTACAGTTAGGTTTCAAGATAGAAACTTGTAAAACTTACCATTTATTTTCATATTTAAACAGATATGAAAACTGAATACAACCAAGAAAAATGTGATAAATTTAAACAACTCAATCAACAAGGTATATGTTTTACTACTAAGCTGCATTCACTATTATCGTTTGAAATCATCATCTCATCTGATACTCATCAACCGGATGTAACGGTATCCCAGAGTTGATCTTCATTCTGGAACTCGAACCTAGTACTGTTTGCTTTAAACATCATCACATTATCCACTTAGCTACTGAGTCTTGATAGTCATCAGTTTGTGTATTTGGCTTGGTATTGTTTTACTTATATATGCCCATTGATATTAGGGACTGTAATTGATCAGTCTCTTGTTGGCATATATATATATACATCCTGTTCAGATTGCCTTGATATTGCCTTAAGTCACAAGCTTTATAAACAAAGTTAGATAATGACTATTAGTGAAAATGTTTTATAAAATATAATAACAATTGATCATATATTATGACATAATTATGATAACTGAACCCTAATCATGTTTAATTTTTATGAATACAGTACAGAAATGGATGGTTTTGTCGTGGAAATTTCATCGTTCTTTAGGACGACACAAACTAATCAACATCGAGGTCTACAGGAAAAGCTATGAACTATATGTGAAGAAATCCAAACACATCACTTCGGTTTGAAGTTTGTGATGATTTGGATGATGATGATGATGATGATTTGGATGATGATGATGATGCCATTCAGAAGATTGATGAAAACTCCACAACTAAACCATCCAGTTCAACGAACATAACTTCATCAATGACATAAATAATTTTAATGTTTATTCATTGGCATCATTTGATGTAAAGTTGTAGAAGTGATTAATGAGTTTCATTGATATTTACTCATTATCTAACCTGAAGTACCATGTTTACATATTCAGTTACTAATGGATTATCGGATTGGTTGACTTTTCAACGTATATACATTAATTATTTCAATCTTGATTTATGTAAGTAAATCTAGTTTTATATTCAATAAGTTTGACAAGATTATAATTCAAGAACAAACCAATCAGATTTATAATGAAAGGTCTTAGATTTAAGCGCGATATTCACTCATCCATTTGGTTAAATAAAGTCATGACATTATAGATGATGTCAGTTCGTGATGAAGACCCCCCAAAATCGAATTCCTAACCGCTAATCATCAACTATGAATCATCATTCGAATTCCTCAAACAGGTTTATCAACCTCATTTAGCAGTGGTTAGTTGATGGATATTCTTGAGACCACTACAGCGTTACCCAAAGGTCGTCCATAAATTATAGTGTCACCATCAGTTCTATTCTACAAGTAATTAATCACTGAGTATTAACTATTGTTATTTGTATCAAGTTCATCTCAGACTTGATCAAGTTCTATCGAAAAAGTTAAAATGTGAATACTAGTTTAATGACATGATAGCATGTTCACTATATTGATGTATGAGATGGTTAGCAGTAGTCTATAGGAAAATCTAATCCATGACTGTGTTAGCCGTTGATCTCCACAATGCCTTATATAACCTTCATTTCGTTCTAATTAGTAGGTGAACATTGTGAAAGTCATTTTAGCGTCACTCAAAGGTCGTCCATAAATGACAGTCTCACCGAAATCGTAGATCTTCATGTAACATGTAAACATGAGATTTTCAGTTGATTTGATGAGTTATTTTAAAATAACAAAATATTCACTATAGTACTTGTACTTTACATAGTGTAAATCACGAACTGATCATTACCTAGACCCTTATTCAATGTGTGAAAGTGACAAATAGCGATTTCATTCGAGTATAGGACTCTTCTCTAAAACGTTTCCAGAATCTTATCGAAAGGAGTCGAAATCAAGATCTTCGGTCTGACATCCGAACACTCCACTTCTAGACCATCGAACCGTCAGCCACTTGTATTGATATTTATTCAAACATATTACAATTTATATAGTCAGATTTTGTATATTTTTTTAGTTACCTATCGGTTCCTGTCAGAACTTGCTAATGACGTGGCCAGTTAGAATGAAATATGTAAGTGCAAGCTTGAAAAGATTTGGCTGAATGTAAACAAATCAGGTTATATTCATTTCATCTGTTGGAATTTTATTGAAGATATTGACTGAACTGCCGAAGAAGTAATAAAACAAACTATCTATCTATCTATCTATCTATCTATCTATCTATCTATCTATCTATCTATCTATCTATCTATCTATCTATCTATCTATCTATCTATCTATCTATCTATCTACCTATCCACACATCTATCTATCTATCTATCCACACATCTATCTATCTATCTATCCACACATCTACCTATCTATCCACACATCTATCTATCTATCCACACATCTATCTATCTATCTATCCACACATCTATCTATCTATCTATCCACACATCTATCTATCTATCCACACATCTATCTATCTATCTATCTATCTATCTATCTATCCACACATCTATCTATCTATCTATCTATCTATCTATCTATCTATCTATCTATCTATCTATCTATCCACACATCTAACTATCTATCTATCTATCTGTCTATCTATCTATCTATCTATCTATCTATCTATCACACACGCAACAACAAATGTAGGAGAAGACGACCAGTGAAGCAGCAGTAGGTTTCAACATACACAAAGGGGAAAGCAAGACTCCCTCGATACAACACAACATGAACCAATTGAATCACACTTGACGAAGAAGCTTTGGAAGATATGAAAACCGTTAGATATCTGGGCAGGTGTGTTTGATGCAGATGTAAAGGCGCGGATTGGAAAACTGAGAGCAGCATATCTACAATTGAAGAACATCCGGAGCTCAAAGCAACTGTCTGGCAACCAATACCAAACACAGAACTCTCAATACAAATGTCAACACAATTCTTCTGTATTGGGGTGGAAACTTGAAGAACCAGGAAAGCCATCATTCAGAAGATACAAGAGTTTATTAACACTTGTCTACGCTAAATACTTCGGATCCGTTGGCCAGACACCATCAGAAACAACCTAATGTGGGAGAGGACAAAACTCAGATCCAAGCAGAGGAAGAAATCACGAATAAATGCTGTAAGTGGATAGGACACACATTGAGGAAAGCACCCAACTTCGTCACAAGGCAAGCACTCACATGGAATCCTGATGGCCCAAGGAGAAGAAGAAAATCAAAGAACACATTGTGCCGAGAAATGAAGACAGACATGAGAAGAATGAACAAAAATTGGACAGAACTACGAAGGAAGGCCAAGGACAGAGTGAGTGTGTTGGAGAATGCTGGTCGGTGGCCTATGCTTCACTAGGAGTAACAGGTGTAATTAAGTAAGTAAGTAAGTAAGTAAGCAATAAGTAAATGATTATTGGAATGTACTTGATAATACATAAGAAACCATAATTGTTGAAACGCGACATTTTAGCTAATGTCAATTCTTGATGAGAACCGAAAAATGTTGTCCCTATCTATCTCTAATCATCAATTGGAAATCATAATCCACATCATTCATACAGGTTTAAAACTATCATTCAACCCCAATCAGTATGTGAACATTCTAAAGGTCACTTTAACCTCACTCAAAGGTCGTTCATAAATTATAGTCTCATCGAGTTTTGTAAATACATACTGTAGTACAATGATAATAATGTTGTAATGAATGAGAACACAAATGGGAACTATTCAAGTGTATTATAGAACATCTCAGTCAAATCTGTAATTCAGACAGTGAATACTTCATTTGTAAAATCTCACTCAATTGTCTTAGACTTTATTGTTCCTTCACTTGCATATCAACTGATTTCTGTTCCCATTCTTCCCTGTTCGATCTTCTTGATCTTGTTCTGCTACCTGACATTCTATACCTGACTGGTGTTATATTTATTTATTTATTTTAACACATAAGTATAGGTACAGGGAGGCACCAAATACATATGCGCCACACAAATCTCAATTGATTTGTGTGAGGGCTGTGAAACTGCCCGGGTGCCCAAACCGAAGCAGGTGGTTTTCTTAGGGGGCCACACCCCTATCCTTTGACCTGAACGTCTGACCAACAGAGCAGTAGAGCATCGTGAGGAGATGCAGTCCCATGGTAGCCGGTGACCAACGAGTGGTTCATACGCCATTTGTTCCCGCAGGATACTGGAGCCCATGTGCACCATTGGTTTGAGATCCGGTTAAAGCGCCAGACATTCGCTTTTCGTCCTCTCATTTTCGTAAACAACACCCCTGCCACTTGAAGGCAGTGAGTAGGACTTCCCTGGCAGAGGCTATATACGCATGGCCATGTGAGAGCATTTCGAGAGGGAGAGCTGATTCTCCCCACTCTCGGCCGTACCAGGGCATTTGGGGGCAGGTGTTATATACTACTTATATCGATATAAGTAGCACATATCACACTGGTAAAATCTCTAAACAAACAACAATTAATTCTTGTATTCATTTAATATTGACTTATTTATCTTTATAATCGTATCATTCTATGATTCATGTATATATATCTTAGTTTAACTACAATTATCCATTACACTTGTAGATAGATGATGATGAGGAGGAGGATGGTGATGATGGGGATGAACGAGTATTGTTTACATAATTATTGATTAACTTGTAATGAATGATTTCTAACCTAATAACAAATAACCCATTGTAGTTTGTTTTGTTCTCTTATGTAAACAATCAATTAAATCAATAATGATTATGTCTGATTATTCTGCTGTTTTTAATAAAACATGGAATCTGAGTGGGAGTGGATGGGTGGATGGTTGGGTTGGGTTGCAAGTCAATGTTTCCTGGAACAATCCGATACTTTTATAACACTGCTATTGAGAGGTATATAAATGGATAGTAGTAGTGCGAAAATCAGTAGTATTAGTAGTATTAATATAAGTAGTGATAGTATTACTAGTAGTAGAAGTGATAGTGGTAGTAGCAATATCAGTATTAGAAGTAGTAGTAGTAGTAGTATTAAAATCTGTATAACTAGTGGTAGTGATAGTGGACGTAGCAGTAGAAGTGATAATGATAGTGGTAATCGTACAAGTAGTAGTAGTTGTATTAGTAGTAGTAGGAGTGGGAGTACTAGTAGAACTGGTACTACTAGTGGTATTGATAGTAGTAGTTCTAGTATTGATAATGCTAGTGCTAGTGGAAGTAGTTGTAGTACTAAAAATGGGAGTTGTAGTATTATTGGTGGTAGCGTGATGTGCGCTACTTATATTGATGTCAGTAGTATGAGAGACCAGGGTCGAGAAAGCTGATCCCAAATTGGGCAGGACCGTGTGTTATCACGGAGAGACGCGGCGCGGTTTACATGATCCAGAGAGAAGACAAGCAGAAGCGCGTAAATGCTAGTCAACTCTAGAGATGGTTTCAAGATCATCAAGTGTGTGAGTCACGAAAGAAGACAGCGGTACGGTGATCAGAACGACTACGACGACAGCTTATTAAAAGGGGGGACGAGTGTGATGCGCGCTACTTATATTGATGTAAGTAGTATATGACGCGAGTTAAAAACGTAATATCTGGCAGCAGAAGATGAGGGAAGATCAAGAAAGGAAGCGCGGGAACACAATGGAATTTGCATGAAAACGCATGAACAATGAAATGTCAGACAATCGGTTGATGATTGCAACAGGAACAGCTCTGTTTGATATGATGAATTGATACTTTGAAAATTAATGATTTACTATATGGTTTTTCTATTTTACCAATTTACTCTGTAATTTTGAGCTAAAGACAATCCGGTTGTCCCCATCTGTGTTCTCCTTCGCTACATTTGGTGTCGCTGCCTCCATTAAGGATGAAGATACCATGGCCGAAGGAATTTGAGGATGGAGATATGCCTAGCTTCCTCAAGGAGTTTGAGGCCGTGGTGGAGCCGGTGAGTGTGAAGGAACCGTAGGCGAAGAAGGGGTTTCAGTGGACTCTGCCGAGAGGCAGAGCAAAGGCTGTATATGACAGCTTGTTAGTTGCTGGCGGATAGACGACATGCGAGGCAGTTACGGAGCGGTTGGTGGTGCAGTTCGACAGCCCAGTGGGCAGTGAGGAGGCACTGCAGAAATTTCCTTTGGCGAGGTTTTCGGTCGATGATGACCCACTGGTGCTGGCTGTGGAGCTTGCCAGATTGTTACGTCGTGCGCTGCCGAATCTGGGTGAGGAGTCGGAGGCACAGTTGTTGGCGTCGTAGTTTATCGAGAGTGTGCCTGCCACCGTTTCCTAGCAGCTGAAACTAGTAAACGCAGCACAACCTATGAATATCAGTGAACTGGCGAAGGTGGCTCGTCAGCTGATGACCTGAACAGTAGCTCGGGTCGGGTACGAAAAACAGGAGATTAATAGTGTCGAGAAGAATATTGAGCAGCTGGAGTGAGAGATTGCAGCTATACGAGTAAATCATAAAAAGAACGACAAATGTTACGCCTGTGGAGGGACAGGACATTGGAGGGTAAACTGTCCAACAAGACGACATCATAGATATTTTAGACGTTATAACGTGTGTTCTTTCTACCCTAGGAATCTGGGGGTTGTTGCATTAGTAGATAGAGGGGCAGTTTTTACGAGAGTGAACATAAATGAACGAAATTTAGTTTGATCGATACAGGGACAGTGATATCGTTAATAGGCAAAGAGTAATGTAAGACACTCATTAGCTGTCCACACTATAGGAGGGCATATGTTAGAGGTGTTCGGAGTATCTAACAGTATTGTAAAAGTGGGTGGAACTGAGATAAATTTTCCGTTCGTGGTAACCACAAGCTTATGGAGACCGATATTAGGAGCAGATTTCCTAAGAGAAGTAAAAGCGATAATTGACTTAAGAAGCGGTAGGGTGGTCACAAAGTATAGTTCATTGACAATACACGAAAGTACCGAAGTGGCTGAAATAAGAGTGGCAGCGGACGTCTCGACGGAGAAATCAAACATTAACGAGTTATGCAAAAAGTATGTGAAACTGTTCACTGGAGATGAGGAGCCGTATGGATTTTGTGACAAAGTAAAGCATGAAATCCCGATAAAGAACGACCAAGTAAATATATTTGCAACACGTCTTGTCCCGGTGCATTTAGAGACCGAGGTAAACCGACAGGTTCAGGAAATGTTGAAAGAAGGTATAATTGAGGAAGCGGACAGCCCATATAGCTCACCGGTACTCTTGGTAAAGAAACCCAACGGAAAGTATAGATTTTGTGTCGACTTTAGAGAACTGAATAATATAACAGACCTAAAACCTTGTGCAATGCCAACAGTGGTGGAAACATTAGATCGGCTACAGAATGCCACGGTGTTTATAGTGCTGGATTTACGGTCAGGTTATTGGCAATTACCTATAAAAGATAGCGATCGCAGCAAGACAGCATTTACTGTACGTGATAAACAATACCAATTTAAACGAATGCCGTTCGGGTTGGCGGGTGCACCGTTTACGTTCAGAAGATTAATGACGCTACTGCTCAAGAATCTAGATAATGTCGAGGTATATGGCGACGATGTAGTTGTATACAGTCTGACAGAAACAGATCACGTCAAGCATGTGGAAGCAATCTTAAAGCGAATTGATGAATTTGGACTTCGAATTAATAAGGAAAAGTCGCAGATAGCGAAAAACAGCGTCACATTGTTGGGACATAAAGTGGGAAATGGAGAAATAAAACCATTGCCGGAGAAAATTCTTACCATAAAAAATATTGCAGTACCTAATTCGAAAAGGAAGTTGAGACAGTTCCTGGGAAGAGCGGCGTTCTATAGTCGGTTTGTCAAGAATTTCAACGAAATAGCAGCACCCTTATATAAGTTGCTGAGCAACACCAAATTTACGTGGACTGAGACTGCCGAACAAACGTTCAACCGAATCAAAAACATGATAGACGATCGTCAGATGGCGCTGCGGCTGCCTGGACCCGGGAAACTATTTACAGTGGCCACAGATGCAAGTGATCATGGTATAGGTGCTGTATTGAGTCAGGCTGATAGAGTGGTGGAATACACAAGTCGCGTTCTCACACCCGCTGAGCAGAAGTATTCAGCAATCGAAAAGGAGTGCCTAGCAATCGTGTGGGCAGTAGATAAATGGAGACCGTACATTTAGGTAGACGATTTCTCATTGAGGCTGGTCATAAACCCCTGCAGTGGTTGAAAACAGCAAGAGAACCCCGAGGAAAGTTGGCGCGATGGATGATACGTCTGTAAGAATACGACTTCAGTATCGGCCATGTTCCATGAAAGGAAAACGTAATGGCGGATTACTTGTCAAAACCAGATATGGAAGCTGACCTTCCATTGACAACATACGCGATGAATAGTTTGGAGGGAGACCCATTAGAACTCGTCCGGCAGCAGAAAGCTGACCCTGACCTTCGAGAGGTAATCAGAGTGATAAAAGAGGGAGAAGACGTAGACAAACGAACAACGGACAAGGAGGTACAAATGTTACGTCGGCAAAAGGAACGACTGAGATTGAACGCATATGGAGTCCTAACCTGGCAGAACGATGACAAGAATTGGGTGGCTGTAATCCCGAAAGACTGGCGGCGTAAGATGATACACGAGTGTCACCAGGTAGCACATACAGGCATCGCAAGAACGACGGATTTACTACGACAAAGTGCATGCTGGCCGGGCATGAGAGACGATGTGGCTCAATACGTGTTAACTTGCCAGCAGTGTCAACTAATGAACAGCAATCGATACACACAACCGCCATTACAGTCATTCCCAGTAACCGCAGTCGGTGATGAGACCGTTTCCACAGACGGTGAGCGGTAACCAGTACCTGCTAGTGATGACAGAACATGCTACACGTTGGGCAGACCAGCGGGCAAGAACTGTGACCGTAGTGGTCATCCGGCATATTGTAGCGTGTCATGGAGTACCGAAGGTGATTTTAACTGACCAGGGTCCCTGTTTTGAAAGTGACGAGTTTAAAGCCCGTCTAAAGCAGTTTGGCATCAAGAGGGTACGAACTACACCGTGTCATCCTCAGACAAACGGGCTTACAGAGAGAAACAACCGGACGTTAAAGGAATGGTTAGCATTAAAAGGAGGAGATTGGGAGAAAGAGTTACCATTGATTTTGCTGGCGCATCGTTCCTCCATGCAAGGAACAACCAAGAAATGGACCACTGTATATTTTGGTCAAATGTGAGAATCGATTCATTCTTTGTCATTCTCAACGACATCATCAGCTAAATCGTCACTTCCACCTAACGTTTGTGCTGATGTTGTCCTTCGAAATCACACTGAAATCTCCAAGATCAAACTATCCAGCTGAGAGAACAAACCTGCATCAAAATCATCCAATTGAGCGACAAATCTTCACCATCATCTCATATTTCATCATATCAGTATTGGGGTTGTGTAGATAAATATTAAGTTTTTGAATGAGATCATGAATCGACTGATATTAGACCACCGTTGGAAATCTCGCAAGCGGGATCGTGGATGCGCACTGCTGAGAAGTCCCATACTAAGACGAAACGGCCGTCCAGTGCTTCCAGGTTTCCAACGATGGTCTAACATCAGTCGATTCATGATCTCAATCAAAAACTTTCATCATATCATTTATCTAAGAGAATATTAGTTGAATATTACAATAATATAGAATATTCTAATAGGTATATTCACAGTTGGATATATATAGGTCATTCACTAATCCTTCACGTATACATTTAAGTAGATAGATTCATTTTAATTGTGTACTGTGTAGTAACAAACAACTATGACACTGATATTCACACGTGACACCATGGTAATGAGATAGTTTGTTTGTTTGGTTGGTTGGTTGGTTGTTGTTTAATTACATTTTAGTACTTGCATTCCATTTAGGTAATTCATTCACTACAGAAATTATCGATCGATTGTTTATGGTGCAACTTCATATATGTTACAAATCTGTTAGTCAAGGTATTAGTGTGATGAATGAGAACATAAGCGGGGACAATCCAATGCATGTGAGCACAAAATTACAAAACATAGTAAGTATTTCATTTGCAAAATATCCATTAATTGTCTCAGACTTGTTCCTTATTCCTTCATTTCCATATCAATCATACTCTGTTCTCGTTCCCTATTCTTCAATCTTCTTAACTTTCCTATTCTAGACTTTTCACTTTGGATTGATGTTATATACTACTTATATATTTATCGATATCAGTAGCACCTATTTGAATAGATTATACGATTACTAAACCTAATGATATGTGTTAAAATAAACAGAAATCAGATACCAACTCAGTGGTGTAGATGTTATGAATGTGTGTGAGATCAAGGGTTCTTGTAATCGAGTCCTGCATGTAGGATCGCGAATCCGTATTGTTGAGGAGATCTACATTAGGATAAAACGATTGTTTATTGCCTCCTGATTTTCAATGATCATCTAACACTGATAGATCTATGATCTCAGCAACATAACCATTAGATATTAAGCTGCATATTTCAACAATCTACACAACTCATTATATTTCAATCTATAGGAATTGACCGAAACATATAATGTCGAGTACAGCCAATTAGTAGTTGACAATATTTTGTAAGGCCAATATTAAATAGATCAAATTCATATGAACGAATATTATCTAGTAAATACAACAGCGTGTTACCTCCAATGAATAAGTTTTTGTCTGATTAGATGAGGTTCGTAGGTTGGCCAGATGCTCCTCACATTGTGAAAATATAACGTAGATGGAATTTAATAAAGCGATATTCTCTGTTTGGAATACCTCCAACCACCATCTTATCTCAATATAGTGCACGCAATGTCGAGTCACCTAGACTAGTGGCCATATTGCAACATGATCGATCGCATTCGATCTGAACTAAGAAGGACTTGACATACATGACACCGATCACCGTCCAGTGATCAATCAATTGTGAATGCATCTCAGTCCTATAGGAGGTAAGTCGCAGCCTGGATAGCCCAATGGTAACGTCTGTGAATGTGAAGCTGCGTGACACGGGATCTCTCAAGATTACAGCTACACCATGCTGACGAGTGCCAAATAGCACAAAACTCGGATCCAAGGTTTCTTGTTGACTAACTCCAACCACCATCTTATCTGTTTGGACACTAGTTTGTTATGAAAATCCGCTATTACTACTAAGTTAGATCATTTTCAACTCATAAACAAATAACAGATCAAAGAGAATAATAAACACTAGATCACAATGTAGATGACACTAATCTAAATAGATATAACCTTCAATTAACATTCTTCAATAAACAGCATCCGCCGCCATCCACCACCCATAACACCCGCAACCCCCCTCTCTCTCTCTCCACATTCTTTCTGATAATCTTATTTTCTTTTTAATTATTCTTTTAAATTTACTTTACTTAACTCATATCAAATTGAATGTATCTAAGTGTATATTGTTGTTTAGTAGTGATGTAATCACGTGCTATTTTCCTTTTTTTTTTCTTTATTTTTCTCTTTTTTTTCACATCCAATCACCTTGAATGAAAACACTAATTATCATCAACCTTTCAATGATATAAATATAACCAAATACAGAGTAATGGTTCATTGAAGAAGGAGAAGGAGAAGAAGAAGCAGAAGAAGAAGGAGAAGACGACAAAAGATGAAAATGTATCATTCATATTTACTTCTTGTCAATTTATTTCATCTACTACTTCATGTATCCATATGCTATGGTAAGCTATTAGAATATTTGTAAATATTTTAATGGTTGAGATCATGAGTTTATTGAAGTGAGATCAGCATGGAAAACCTGAAAGCACTAGACATCTATTTCATTCTATTGTGGGACTCTTCAGTGGAAGTGCGCTTTCACGATCGCGCCCACTACGAGATTCCAACACACGATTTATCAATCTCTAGCATGCAAGTGCTTAACCATTAGATTACTGAGCCGGTAGGCATCCATTGGTGTTCATATGTTATTTTAACTAATCTACGACATTGATCGACACATTAACCATTGTGTTCAGTGAGTTACTCTATCTCACAACAGATCTGGTTGAACTCTAAGTAAAATTACCACTTGAAGCTGGTCACTAATGTGCATATGTTGATTAGTATCACAAAGGGTTATATGTAGATATTATAGCGATTTGATCAAGTTGAGATCATCATGAAAAATTTAGAAGATTTATGTAATCGATTTGTTTCCCCACCCCCCTATTTTTCTTATTTTAGATATAGATCTGACAAAGAATTCGCTATCGAAAAAACTCTATGCGATTGAAGGTTAGCAACTAAGTAAAATCTTTACTCAACTTCATTTATAGTTTGTTATGTAATTCAATGATCAACATAAAGTAATAAACAATCACCATAGTGATTATAAAAGAAAAGATAATAAACTATTCATAATCTAACCATTCACTTATGTGGATTGAATTGATATAGTGAATAAATGGAAGTACTAGATCATTATTTTGTTTTCTAAGGAAACTTTTCAGAGTAGATTATATCTACAATCTAATCATAATGGATTGAATACAAGAAGTTTGATTAGCCTGGTTAATGTACCATTTACATAAAACTGATAAGTTTTCATTCGATTACATGGTTAAATTCAAACATCATCATCATCATCATCATCCTCATCATCATCATCATCATCATCATCATCATCATCATCATCATCATCATCATCATCATCATCATCATCATCATCATCATCATCATCATCATCATCATCATCATCATCATCATCATCATCATCATCATCATCATCATCATCATCATCATCATCATCATCATCATCATCATCATCATCATCATCATCATCATCATCATCATCATCATCATCATCATCATCATCATCATCATCATCATCATCATCATCATCATCATCATCATCATCATCATCATCATCATCATCATCATCATCATCATCATCATCATCATCATCATCATCATCATCATCATCATCATCATCATCATCATCCAAATCATCATCATCATCATCATCATCATCATCATCATCATCATCATCATCATCATCATCATCATCATCATCATCATCATCATCATCATCATCATCATCATCATCATCATCATCATCATCATCATCAT
>OX336419.1:1143931-1163931 GCA_946903255.1 Schistosoma spindalis
TATATGTATCTATGTATGAATAGAATGGATAAGGTAAGAGATGGTGAATGTATACATTTACATAGCGGAAGCTGTCTAAATCCACCACAGTAAACTGAACTGATGTATTCTGAAAAGTTATATTTATCTTGATCTATGATTGAAACAGCGGTTACTCAATATTTGACAACAAAAACAACAACAACTAGTACGACTGCGACTACTACTACTATGCGTACTACTACCCTATTACTACTACTACACCTACGACTGATACTACTATCGTTATTATCTCAATTGACATGATGAAATTCTCCGACTATGCATTGTATTCATACGACTATTTGCCTTTTTTGATTGTGACCGGACACTTCACTGCAAATCATTCTGATCTTTATTAAATGACAGTTCTAATTTGTAGATAACGCAACTTTCAAGTATATATGTTGTAACAGATACAAGCGTATTCACAATTGATTGATCACTGTGTCAAATGGTAATACTGGACGCACGTTTCATCATACTTGGCACTTGTCACCAAGGTGTACCTGTGTTGTTCTTGAGCACAGTGATGTTTCCTAATGGATTCGATCCTGTATCACAGCTTCACATTTACAGATGTTACCACTGAGCTAACCAGACCGTGACTGACCTCTTCTACGACTGAGATATATTTACAATCGATTGGTCACTGGGTAGTGATCATTGTTATGTATATCACTTCCTTCTGAGTGTAGATCCGATTTCATCGATCAAACATCCATCATTATCAAATCTATGAATACATATCTTATTTTAGCCTTTTTATAATATTCGTAATGATGAAGTTATTGTGAAAACCAATTGTTCGTTCAAACATTCTACATTTTCTAAAATATTTTTTGTGTAAGATATTTAAACTACTGAAATCTATAATTAGCGTATCTAGAGAAAAGGTGAAAGAATTTCCCTACACTATTCACCTGAATCTTGTTCATTATGAAGAAGCATAAAAACCTTTCATTTCATTCAATTTTTACTTGTCTCAACCTCAATTGTAGAATTTTTAAAGATAATGAAAAATGAAGAAAGTGATTCTGGTAAGTGATGGTATAAAATGATCAACTCATATTATCATTCATAGTATACGAATATATGAACAATATCATATCACCCCAAATGAAGGTGTGTTTTCAAAACAAAGCACAGAATGCTAAAGGTAAGATTATGGATTATCAGATATTCTGTTCAGTGATTTATTTATCATAGTTGTGATCTACATATTCAGTTTTGGTGATCATTGTCACTTATCAACAATGTACATCTCTCTCTCTCTCTAGTAGTAAGCACACGCAGAGAGAGAGAGAGAGAGCGAGAGCTGACAGTAGCTAGCATTGCAATCCAGTTTGACTCGTGTTTTCTTCTATTTGGGAAGAATCAGCTAGATGTATCTACATCTCAGAGTTGATGTTCATTTCATGGCTCGAACCCAGTACCGTTCACTTCAAAGTTTAATAGTAAATTTCTGAACTATGGAATTGAGTGATACGAATTTTCTTGTCAAACTGATCACCAGTTTATCCAAGTTAACAAAAGAGAACTAATTCGGTTCCTAAGCTAATTTAGTAGCACGCAAGTTAGAACTACGCAGCCACTTGAGTACGAGAGAAAAGGAGCAAAATAAGCGAAAAGCACTTTACTCCAATCGTTGATATTCTTGAAAGCCCCATCATGCTCTGATTGGCTGGAAACTCTTCAGTTCCTTTAGGATCTCTGGAGGCTCTGTTGTAATTCTTGGAAAGCCGACTCCACAAAAACATTATTACAGAATTCAATTTATCAATCTTGAACTAATTAGTCACTTCAATAACAATGTGATCAATCCATCTACATGAAGCGATCAACACAATCTAAACGGACTACATAATAAGACAAATCAAAGCATGGAATCATGTTTAGTATTAAAACATTCTAGAATGATTGATTTTGTTTTTCTTATATTTGAATAGAATTACTAGATCTGAAAGATCCGGAAAAGTGTAGACAACCTAAAATATCAGATCAACAAGGTAATTTTTATTAGAATAGCACCTTTATTATTATTATTATAATTGAACTATTGAATAAATCAATACATTTCTGTTTCCAACTAGATCCATAAAGTTAAAACATGCTAAATCGAGATCACCTATGGTGCAGGCGAGATATCTGTCTATCAATTAAGGGACGAGTATACTGTGCAGCAGTTCGTTCTGTTCTACCATATGGCTGCGAAACGTGGCTATTAAGAGTAGAAGATACTCGTAAGCTACTAGTTTTTGAACACAGATGCCTTAGAAATATTGCCTGCATCTGCTGGGATCACCGGGTAAGTAATAGTGACGTTAGACTGATACAAGTCATTAGGGAATGATGGTAAATCAGTTGATGAGATTGTGAATCTTTATCGACTGAGATGGTTGGGCCACGTGTTGCATGTGCCTGAACACTGATTACCACGACGCGCAATGCTAACCTGTGTTGGGGATAATTAGAAGAATGTTAGGGGCGGCCAAACCAAAACGTGGCATCAGTCATTGAAGTCACTAACTTCACTAATTTCTGAACCATGTTGGTAGGTGCAAACTACTTGGTTGGCGTCCGCCTGACTATCGTAACCAATGGTTGGAAACTCTTGGTGACAGCGCTCAAAATCCTGTACTATCTCCTCATATGCAATCTTGCCTTTATATATGTATTACACCATTGAGTTAATTTATGATAAATACCATTTCATTTCATTAATATTAATTAGAGTTAGACATTAACACAGTTGGATGCCGAATGATTCTATGGTCTACAGATTAACAGTTCATGTAACAGATTAATAGATCCTATGTTTGAATCCTGTAAGTGTGATCATAGGTGCACATTGATAATTCATCATATAGTAGGTGAAGATGGTTATCCAATACTTCCAAGTTCTCAATTGTCATCTAGCTTCAATGGACACATGAACTCATACGTCTATACATTATACGTAAAATGTTTTCAATTCGTTTAAACTGATTTTGTATGAGAGTGTCGTTGAGATCGTGAGTCAATTGAAGCTAGATCATCATGGAATACCCATTGTAGGACTCTTCAGCAGTGTGCATCTATCATCCTGTCTCACAAGATTTGAACACATGATCTATTATTATTCATTTATTTATCAGTTTAAGGGTTGTGAAGATTGTCATGTTTTTGATTGAGATCATAAACCGATTAATGTTAGACTACCATTGAAAACCTGGATGTATTGGACGGCCGTTTCGTCCTATTGTAGGACTCTTCCGCAGTGTGCACCCATGATTCCGCTCGCGGGATTCAAACCTAGTGCGTTCAAAAGTCGCGCGAGAACGCTTAACTTACTCGATCACTGAACCGGCATCCAATGTTGTTAATGTCTAACCTCAACCAATCCACGAAGTTGCGCGACCATCTTCCATTGTACTGAGGTAGACACCTGTTTCTACCCGACACGGATTAGCTCCACTGGTCACGACTGCTCACTACAACTCCGAGAATTTTCTAACGAAGCTAGTCACCGGTGACGAAATGGCCGTACATTGCTTCCAGGTTTTCAATAGTGATCTAGCATCAATCGGTTCATGATCTCAATCATTTGTTTCTATTGAGTAAATTTTCTATCTTCTTTTTCTTCAGAATTATGGAAATTTGCAAGCGAACAAGCTACTCTGTATTACAGAATCACAAAATATAATACTAAATTATGTAAGTAAATAAAGATTTACATTGAATTAGGTTCCATTGAACGATTAATGTGTATTCACTTAATCAGTACAATTCTGTACGATCTATTCAATGGATACCATAAATCAATCAATTCATCTTAATATTTCAAATGTCAAGGTATAATATTGATTGATTACAGTGATTGAGGTTTGATTTGAACGAGTTACTGCATCTCAATGTGACAATGTAATTTGAAAAAGTAATGAAAATCTAAGAGTATCCGATAGTTGATTGTTACTATTGTGGTAGTAAGAGATTGATATGCTAAAACCATATAACCGGGAATTGTGTTCATTGATTTCGATGTCATTGTAAAACTGCTTAGTCTGTGCATAACTAACACAGAATTCAATGGTATACAAGTGTCATTTGAATAACGTCATAGTACTATGTGATCATCTCACATGATCTGAGATCGGTATCATTTACATAATTAACTTACAATTACGTTTTACTTGCTAGACCACCGTTGCAAACATGGAAGCAGTGGACGGCCGTTTCGTCCTACTATGGGACTCCTCACCAGTGCACATCCACGATCCCTCCAGCGGGATTCGAACCAAGGGCCTTCAGTATCGCACATGGATTTGTTGTTGTTAGATATTAACACCATTGGACGCCGGTTCAGTGGTCCAGTAGGTTAAGCGTTCTCGCACGAGACTGAGGGAACTGGGTTCGAATCCTGTGAGAAGGATCGTGGATGCGCACTGCTGAGGAGTCCCACAATAAGACGAGACGGCCGTCCAGTGCTTCTAGGTTTTCATTAGTAGTCTAACATCAATCAGTTCATGATCTCAATCAAAAACTTGATCATCTCCACAACCCCAATACTGATATTCAATACAATCTATTATGTTACATGTTATATTTTCAGTTGAACATTATCTGTTTACCAATATTTACAATGAAATATACAAATAGATTAAAGCAGGTAAGTAACAACGTTGATAGATCTAACAACAATTGTCTAAAACCAACTTCCAACAAGTTTACTCAATCTTGTAGATATGATCCCCTTTTAACCTGAATGTAAGATTAGGGTATCATTGATTTAGATGTATAGTATACCTTGTCATAATTAGATCACCTTTCATTATTGATATTAGTAGGAAGAAGTATTGAGTAGTTGAAATTACAATTCCATAATGTTACATCCTTAATCTGTCTACTCACTATTCATACTAAGTCTAACTTGTCTAATGTAGATGAAGACCTTGACGCGATAGGCAGACCAGCTTAAGCTTGAGGCTAGTGTTGTGACCTCATGTCCGGTTAGTTGTCACGTGATTTATCCATCAATCAAAATACGACTTAAACAATCTTAGCAGCGTGCCAAACCAATGACGTTCGACTGGTATGAGGAGCCTATCGTCCTTATTGTTCCTATGTTCCCCTAGACTGTCTACTTGAGTCCAGAACATCAATATCAGCTTCCATTATGTGAATCGAGACGAATCGAATCGAGTCATTTATTTCAAACCTACTGGATTTAGATATCAATCAGACAGACCAGAACGCACCATAAAATAGGAAATAACATTTGTGCACATAATAAAGGCAAAAAAGTGTCTATGAACGTGGGAGACAGTAGTCAATAAACTGAACATAGCTTAAGAACAGTAAATCGTGTAATAATAATAATAATAATATACAGGTCAAAATAAAGCTTATAACAAGGGGAGTATAGATATACATAATCTGGTGACTGAATTGTTATAACATGAGAATATATAAATAATATTAGTCAATGAATAGGTCTCAGACGTTACTCGTAATGTGATCTTCACTAGGATATAACAGCTAGTATGCGTGAGTTTGAAGTGGGGTTGAGAGAAGAAAACTATTCTATCACCTGATTGACTGACAAGCATGCAAGTGAAAGAAGACAAGACAACTGGAACAGTACTCGATCTATTCTCGATTTCCCTACTTACGCATGTTACTCTTAATGTAGCATAGACCGCCGACCAGAATTCTCCGCCGGGAGTCACTAAGAGGGCTACTGCCGATCACAAGCCCGATTGAAGGAAGAGTGTTGAGCATGGGTGTTCATTACTTTTGAGTTCTTAATGATGATGAACTATTATAGTGAACGAGAACACGTGTGGGGAACAATCGAATGTATTTGACAACGAATTACAAAACTAGTTAATAAAATCTAACAACCATGTAGTGAATGCTCAATTTACAAAATCTCCATCCATTGTATCAAAACGAGTCAGACTTCCTTTGTTCTTGCATTTTCATACAGATTGCATTCTGTTTTCATTCTTTACTGTTCGCTCTTCTTGTCTCTCTGCTGTCCGACATTCTGTTCACGACTAACATCATATACTACTTATGTCTACATAAGTAGCACACACCACACTATGATGATGAATTGATTATTGATTGAATGATGAGAAATGATCAACTCTTTCTGTTTTCTTGTTTATCATCTTCAATTCATAGTTTGATTGGATCACAATCAGTGATGAATATTGATCAACGAGAATATACTTTATTCTTGTTATTTGATTGTCATGACTGAACTATTCTTTGTTTTTGGTTTGTTCTTCTTTGCATTCTATTCACGTATAACATACTGGTAATCATTTGATATTCGTGAAATACAGGTTTACAATTATGTAATAGTTCTCAATCAATATATTCATGCATCATGGTGTTGTAATTGTGTCAAATCGCTGTTGATTATGATCATCAGTACAGATAGCATTAGGGGTTAATTGTCAGGTTAGATTCCTTTGTAGAATAGATATTACAAGGCAATTGTAGATTGTAGTTAAGATGGATTCGTGAGAGATGTGATGTGTGTGTGTGTTTGACAGAAATAGTGAGAGAGAGAGAGAGAGATGAAACTCAATTGATTAGTTCCTCAATGTTTTCTGATGTGTGTTCTAATGATGTTCATGAATAATTTGTAACCAAGTGAGATCATGGATATTGATACAATTTTATTCTTAATGTGTGTCTGTGTATGTGTGTGTAATGATAAACACTGTTTAATGAGCATAATATGACTGTTTCTTTGGATATCATTTGAAATATACACACCATCAATCTTCATGTATAATCACTGACTTGACCATGTAAATCACTTTGATGAATAACTCAATGAAATGAATCAAACACAAGAATGGATTTTTGAATAGATCTATTTCATAGAACCGTTGATTTGACCACCTAATTAGGGAAATGAAACAAAGAGGACAGAGTGAAGTGAAATGAAACGATGCGTAGTGGAGATTGAAAACCACTCAACTCCATTGAATTCAGTGTGAATTGATATTTATAAACAGAGAGAAAATAAGCTACAACCATGTGATCAGTAGGATAAGCCATGTACACACACACATCCACACCCACACACACACACAGACAGACAATAGACTCACCAAAACAGTGAAGGATGATAAGTGAATAATTAACAAGTTGAAAATGTTACATGAAATGAATGAATAAAATTGGTTTGTTTACATGCCTAGAATAAGCTAGGTGAGCTTGACATAGTACCAGACAATAAACAATACACGATAGGAAATGAATATGTATTATAGTGTATTAATCCTAAAATGAAACTGAATTGAATAGTAGTTTAATAGCCGAGTTCAGTAGTACTGGACGGCCGTATCGTCCTAGTGTGAGATTCCTCGGCAGTGCTCAGCCATGATCCCGCCCCCCGAGATTCAAACACAGGACTTATCGGTTTCTAGAACGAACGCTTAACCTCTAGTCTACTGAGACGTTCGGCATCCTTCGGTGTTAATGTCTAGCTTCAACCAATCCACGAAATTGTGATCATGGATGCGCACTGCTGAGTAGATTGCTGATATATGATCAGCCGAAAAAACAGTTGTATCACTTCTGATCGTACTCTCTACAATGACGGTAAATGGGTCAATGTTAAGGAACAAAACACTTACCCTCTTAATGACATTGCTAATTAAGTGTACACGACACAAAATGTGGTGAACATTTGGATACACCTGCGTGATGGCAGCAGCTATTGCTGGTGAATCATCTGTCACAATGCCTACCACCTTTCGATTGTTTGTTGACCGTTGAAAGAACGACAGGAATCGAGAAATCAAAGTCGATGTTTCGCGACTTATAAATGCAATACAAACAAGTATTGCCATAAAATTCATATCAAGGGCTACTACCTGATATAAATATACGTTCTCGTTATTTGTTTTGTACGTCCCGTCGAAAC
This sequence comes from Schistosoma spindalis, assembly GCA_946903255.1. Classification (NCBI taxonomy): domain Eukaryota; kingdom Metazoa; phylum Platyhelminthes; class Trematoda; order Strigeidida; family Schistosomatidae; genus Schistosoma; species Schistosoma spindalis. The sequence goes on from OX336419.1 coordinate 1,151,880, forward strand.
CAACGACATCTAAAAAACGAACGGCCTAATTCATTGGATCAGCAGTCGTGAAGAAAAAATACGATAGACAATTTTCTTCGTCTGAATCGTAATCGCAAAGCCCACATAAGGACATTATGTGCGCACCCAAAAATTACTGTCGTACCTCAAGGAATTGCACTCGTGATTGTGATGCACATTCCCACGTACAACAGTCCAGTAACCTTCAATAAAATTACAAAAGATGAAGGCTGGACAGTGAGTGTTCATGGAAGTCCTTCGTGCAAAAATAAATGTAATAACACTAATCAATATACCTCCTGCGTCTAATCGGCTGTAACGAACCGCTAGATCTTCTACGGCCAGTTCTCCAACATACATATTTAATATACGATTTCTGATTACTGTCCCAATGAGAATCTCTCACCACATAATGACAGTACGTAGGTCTTTCATAAGTTCTGATAGCCGACTTTAACGCTTCAACTGAGTGGAACGCAACGAGAAACATTGTAATCAAAAATACATCGTACGTTTCTGTGACAACGTGAGAAACAACAGCTCTTGTACATGGCACGTCACTCTCCTCCATTATGATGATGAAAATGTACTTTTTCGACGAGTGCTGATATTTTATAACACTTTCAAGACATAACTAACCAATTATGACGGATTTAAAACTAGTCATTTGATTGGACGAAACGTGGTGAAAAATTTTGGAAAATGGGATGAAAAAAAAACTTTTTTAAAGGGGTGAAGAAAAAATTTATCAAAAAAATTTTAAAAAAATGCTGGTCGCTGAATGTTATTCGTGGAAGGGTTCTGCTGGAGGTACCTGTAAAGGAAATTGGATTAGAGGTGGTCATAGTGACCTGAGAGCGTGACCTCAGTGCCCAAGGGACAGCTGCTTGAGGTCGATCACACACGACCTTTTTATGAGTAATTTTTGTGTTAGCTCCTTACTTGTTGAGACCTTACCGCCGGAGACGGATATCCATGGGATAAGGCGAAGTGTGCATTTTTAGGGTCGACCTTTTCTAACCCCTCCCTTCCTTTTGGGAAGGCAGCATCGCTGTTATGCTGGTTGTCTGAAGGAAACACCTTTCTGCTGTCACACCTCTGTACAGTCAGCAGTACGACTTCGCCTTCGGATCTTGGTTTTGCTGCTTTTAGTCTTACTATTATAAATGCTATTATTATTGTTATTAATTTTATAATGAATAACAATATTATTATTACGATTATTGAGAGAATTATTATGATTATTACTTGTATTATTATTATTACTTGTTATTGTTCATACTATTATTATCACAATTATTATTATTATGTTTACAATTCATATTATTATTACTTGTATTATTATTAATATTATTATTAACAGTATTATTGATACTGTAATTATTAATATTATTAATTTTATTGTTAACAATATTATTATTATTACTATTAATAATACTACTTTTATTATTAATAATGTTATCATTATTGCAATTATTGTTACTATTATTATTATTCTTATTATTATTACTTGTATTATTATTATTCATATTATTATTGATACTATTATTGATATTATTATTCTTATTACTTGTACGATTATTAATACTAATAATATAAATACTATTATTGACACTTTTATTATTATTATTATTACTTGTATTATGATTAATATTAATATCATTATTATTATTATTGCTAATATTATTACTTGTATTATTAATAATAATATTAGTGATACAAATATTAGTATTATTATTATTTGTATTATTATAAACATTTTTAATATTAATATTATTTATACTATTATTATTATGATTACTTGTATTATCAATAATATTATTATTATTTCATTAATAATAATATTATTAACACTTGTTTTATTATTAATATTACAATTAATACTAATATTGATACTATTATTATTATTATTGCTTGTATTATTATTAATATTAATATTAGTACTATTATTAATACTATTATTATTACTTGTATTATAAATAATATTATTATCAATACGATTATTATTACAGCTATTATTATTACTTGGATAATTAATAATATTGTTAATATTACAATTATTATTTTTACCTGTATTATTAACAATATTATTATTCATACTATTGATAATACTTTATTGATACTATTTTTATTATTATCACTTGTATTATTAATTACATAATTAATAATACTATTATTGATTGTAGTATTATTATTACTATTATTGATACTATTATTATTATTGATTTTATTATTATTATCATTATTATCATTAATACTATTATTGATACTTTTATTATTATTATTGCTTGTATTATTAATAATATCAATATTATTACCATTAATAATGCTATTATCATTACTTGTTTTGTTATAATTATTATTATCAATACTATTATTATTACTATTATTATTATTAATTGTATCATTATTAATATTATTACTGATAGCATTATTATTAATAATACTATTATTATCACTTGTATTATTAATAATACAATTATTGATTCTATTATGATTATTATGATAACTTAACTTATTATTTATATTATTATTAATGCTATTATTGATAGTATTAGTATTTTTCTTGCTTGTATTATTATTATTAATAATATTATTACTATTAATAATACTATTATTATTACTTGTATTATTTTTATTATTGGTAATACTAATAATAATACAATTATTATTATTAATTGTATTATTATTTGTAATACTATTATTGATACTATTATTATTATCATTTGTGTAATTAATAATACTAATATTATCAATAATATTATTATTATTACTTGTATTATTATTAATATTATTACCAATACTATTATTATTACTACTATTTACATTACTTGTATTAGTAATAATATTATTATTGGTACTATTATTATTATTGCATGTGTTATTATTAATGTTATTATCAATACTATTATTAATACTACTATTATTATTAATAATACTATTATTATTATTATTATTATTATTATTGATACGATGAAATCCTCATGGTATGTATTTTGTTGGACAGAACATTTTTTGCATTTTCAATATTCTCATAATCCTGTTAGACTTATTGTGACTGAACACTTTACTGCAAATCATTCTAACCTATATTGAATAATAACCTTAGTAATTTGCATAAATTACAATTAGTATATATTCGAATAGATACAAACATTCAGTATTGTTATGCCATTACATTGTCAAATATATAAATGTCATGCTTTATTTTTGGCCTTCATTAAATCTTACAAGTATGAACTTCAAACTGTATAGTCTGATGAGAAATTGATTAAAAAGGGATTGTTTGATAAATTATTTTTTATTATATAAGGGTGTTAGTGAATACGGTATTGTAATCAGTATTGATGATGAATAATACTAAATGCTAATTGGATGATCAAACGTACGCATTTTTGTATTCATGTAAACGATTATATTCTTATTTCGTTTTTACACTCATCATTCATAAATAAGATAATTTTCTTAATTGTGTTTACTTTTCTATAAGCTGTAATAATAGTCATCCTTGTTATTGATTAAGATCATGAACCGATTAATGTTAGACTACCATTGAAAACCTCGAAACACTGGACGACCATTTCGTCTTATTGTAGGTCTCTTCAGCAATACGCATCCATGATCCTGCTCACAGGATTCGAACCTAGTGCCTTCAAAAGTCGCACGAGAACGCTTAAACCTACTCGACCCACTAAGCCGGCATTCAATGGTGTTAATATCTAATCTCAACCAATCCTTGTTATCATCTTCTTATTATATATTCACTAATCAATATAATTGTAAATTCATTGACCTTTGGATGAAAAATTACAATTATCACTATATTGAAATATTCCTATTACAAATGTACTATTAATCGATAGTTAACAAAATGTGTTACTAATACATGAATGGTAATCATATTATTTTCAATAGTTGAAATCATGAATCAATTGAAGCTAGACCACCATGGAAAACCTGGAAGCACTGGACGGCCGTTTCGTCCTAGTATGGGACTCCTCAGCAGTGCGCATCCACGACCCCGCACCCCGCGGGATTCGAACCCAGGACCTACCAGTCCCGCGCCAGGCGCTTAACCAACTAGACCACTGAGCCGGCATCCAACGGTGTTAATGTCTAACTTCAACTAATCCACGAAGTTGCGCCACCGTCACCATTGTCTTCAATCTAAAATTCCTAGATTAGTGTTCATTAGATGACAAAATGTTGTCTAACTTTTCTTAACCTTTATATCTAATAAACGTTAGAAATAAGTTTACCAAAACATGATCGATATCTTAATCACTTGACCTTTGACATGGAAAAGAAGTGTAGAAAAAATAATGTAAATCAGATTGTCGGTGACCCTGAAAAAGGCCTTTATTCGTTCTTGATTTAGTTGGAAATGGCGCCGAACATAGGACAATGAATTGCTCAGATGTTCACTGATGGGTCGTAGGCACAGAAGGTATGAAACATAGCCTCAAATCTACAGAAAACCCAATCAACCGTATCATTTGTACGGAGCTAACACAAAAATTACTCATAAAAAGGTCGTGTGTGATCGACCTCAAGCAGCTGTCCCTTGGGCACTGCGGTCACGCTCTCAGGTCACTATGACCACCTCTAATCCAATTTCCTTTTCAGGTACCTCCAGCAGAACCCTTCCACGAATAACATTCAGCGACCAGCTTTTTTTTTTTAATTTTTTTTGATAAATTTTTTCTTCACCCCTTTAAAAATGTGTTTTTTTTCATCCCATTTTCCAAAATTTTTCACCACGTTTCGTCCAATCAAATGACTAGTTTTAAATCCGTCATAATTGGTTAGTTATGTCTTGAAAGTGTTATAAAATATCAGCACTCGTCGAAAAAGTACATTTTCATCATCATAATGGAGGAGAGTGACGTGCCATGTACAAGAGCTGTTGTTTCTCACGTTGTCACAGAAACGTACGATGTATTTTTGATTACAATGTTTCTCGTTGCGTTCCACTCAGTTGAAGCGTTAAAGTCGGCTATCAGAACTTATGAAAGACCTACGTACTGTCATTATGTGGTGAGAGATTCTCATTGGGACAGAAATCAGAAATCGTATATTAAATATGTATGTTGGAGAACTGGCCGTAGGAGATTTAGCGGTTCGTCACAGCCGATTAGACGCAGGAGGTATATTGATTAGTGTTATTACATTTATTTTTGCACGAAGGACTTCCATGAACACTCACTGTCCAGCCTTCATCTTTTGTAAGTTTATAGAAGGTTACTGGACTGTTGTACGTGGGAATGTGCATCACAATCACGAGTGCGATTCCCTGAGGTGCGACAGTAATTTTTGGATGTCCACATAATCTCCTTAGGTGGGCTTTGCGATTACGATTCAGACGAAGAAAATTGTCTATCGTATTTTTTCTTCACGACTGCTGATCCAATGAATTAGGCCGTTCGTTTTTTAGATGTCGTTGGTTTCGACGGGACGTACAAAACAAATAACGAGAACGTATATTTATATCAGGTAGTAGCCCTTGATATGAATTTTATGGCAATACTTGTTTGTATTGCATTTATAAGTCGCGAAACATCGACTTTGATTTCTCGATTCCTGTCGTTCTTTCAACGGTCAACAAACAATCGAAAGGTGGTAGGCATTGTGACAGATGATTCACCAGCAATAGCTGCTGCCATCACGCAGGTGTATCCAAATGTTCACCACATTTTGTGTCGTGTACACTTAATTAGCAATGTCATTAAGAGGGTAAGTGTTTTGTTCCTTAACATTGACCCATTTACCGTCATTGTAGAGAGTACGATCAGAAGTGATACAACTGTTTTTTCGGCTGATCATATATCAGCAATCTACTCAGCAGTGCGCATCCATGATCACAATTTCGTGGATTGGTTGAAGCTAGACATTAACACCGAAGGATGCCGAACGTCTCAGTAGACTAGAGGTTAAGCGTTCGTTCTAGAAACCGATAAGTCCTGTGTTTGAATCTCGGGGGGCGGGATCATGGCTGAGCACTGCCGAGGAATCTCACACTAAGACGATACGGCCGTCCAGTACTACTGAACTCAGCTATTAAACTACTATTCAATTCAGTTTCATTTTAGGATTAATACACTATCATACATATTCATTTCCTATCGTGTATTGTTTATTGTCTGGTACTATGTCAATCTCACCTAGCTTATTCTAGGCATGTAAACAAACCAATTTTATTCATTCATTTCATGTAACATTTTCAACTTGTTAATTATTCACTTATCATCCTTCACTGTTTTGGTGAGTCTATTGTCTGTCTGTGTGTGTGTGTGTGGGTGTGGATGTGTGTGTGTACATGGCTTATCCTACTGATCACATGGTTGTAGCTTATTTTCTCTCTGTTTATAAATATCAATTCACACTGAATTCAATGGAGTTGAGTGGTTTTCAATCTCCACTACGCATCGTTTCATTTCACTTCACTCTGTCCTCTTTGTTTCATTTCCCTAATTAGGTGGTCAAATCAACGGTTCTATGAAATAGATCTATTCAAAAATCCATTCTTGTGTTTGATTCATTTCATTGAGTTATTCATCAAAGTGATTTACATGGTCAAGTCAGTGATTATACATGAAGATTGATGGTGTGTATATTTCAAATGATATTCAAAGAAACAGCCATAATATGCTCATTAAACAGTGTTTATCATTACACACACATACACAGACACACATTAAGAATAAAATTGTATCAATATCCATGATCTCACTTGGTTACAAATTATTCATGAACATCATTAGAACACACATCAGAAAACATTGAGGAACTAATCAATTGAGTTTCATCTCTCTCTCTCTCTCTCACTATTTCTGTCACACACACACACATCACATCTCTCACGAATCCATCTTAACTACAATCTACAATTGCCTTGTAATATCTATTCTACAAAGGAATCTAACCTGACAATTAACCCCTAATGCTATCTGTACTGATGATCATAATCAACAGCGATTTGACACAATTACAACACCATGATGCATGAATATATTGATTGAGAACTATTACATAATTGTAAACCTGTATTTCACGAATATCAAATGATTACCAGTATGTTATACGTGAATAGAAGGCAAAGAAGAACAAACCAAAAACAAAGAATAGTTCAGTCATGACAATCAAATAACAAGAATAAAGTATATTCTCGTTGATCAATATTCATCACTGATTGTGATCCAATCAAACTATGAATTGAAGATGATAAACAAGAAAACAGAAAGAGTTGATCATTTCTCATCATTGAATCAATAATCAATTCATCATCATAATGTGATGTGTGCTACTTATGTAGACATAAGTAGTATATGATGTTAGTCGTGAACAGAATGTCGGACAGCAGAGAGACAAGAAGAGCGAACAGTAAAGAATGAAAACAGAATGCAATCTGTATGAAAATGCAAGAACAAAGGAAGTCTGACTCGTTTTGATACAATGGATGGAGATTTTGTAAATTGAGCATTCACTACATGGTTGTTAGATTTTATTAACTAGTTTTGTAATTCGTTGTCAAATACATTCGATTGTTCCCCACACGTGTTCTCGTTCACTATAATAGTTCATCATCATTAAGAACTCAAAAGTAATGAACACCCATGCTCAACACTCTTCCTTCAATCGGGCATGTGACCGGCAGTAGCCATCTTAGTGACTCCAGGCGGAGAATTCTGGTCGGCGGTCTATGCTCCATTAAGAGTAACATGCGTAAGTAGGGAAATCGGGAATAGATCGAGTACTGTTCCAGTTGTCTTGTCTTCTTTCACTTGCATGCTTGTCTGTCAATCAGGTGATAGAATAGTTTTCTTTGATTGATGGATGAATCACGTGACAACTAACCGGACATCAGGTCACAACACTAGCCTCAAGCTTAAGCCGGTCAACCTATCCCGTCAAGGTCTTCATCTATATTAGACAAGTTAGACTTAGTATGAAAAGTGAGTAGACAGATTAAGGATGTAACACTATGGAATTGTAATTTCAACTACTCAATACTTCTTCCTAATAGTATCAATAATGAAAGGTGATCTAATTATGACAAGGTATACTATACATCGAAATCAATGATACCCTAATCTTACATTCAGGTTAAAAGGGGATCATATCTACAAGTTGGTTTTAGACAATTGTTGTTAGATCTATCAACGTTGTTACTTACCTGCTTTAATCTATTTGTATATTTCATTGTAAATATTGGTAAACAGATGATGTTCAACTGAAAATGCAACATGTAACATAATAGATTGTATTGAATATCAGTATTGGGGTTGTGGAGATGATCAAGTTTTTGATTGAGATCATGAACCGATTGATGTTAGACTACCACTGAAAACCTAGAAGCACTGGACGGCCGTCTCGTCTTATTGTGGGTCTCCTCAGCAGTGCGCATCCACGATCCTTCTCACAGGATTCGAACCCAGTTCCCTCAGTCTCGTGCGAGAACGCTTAACCTACTGGACCACTGAACCGGCGTCCAATGGTGTTAATATCTAACAACAACAAATCCATGTGCGATACTGAAGGCCCTTGGTTCGAATCCCGCTTGAGGGATCGTGGATGTGCACTGGTGAGGAGTCCCATAGTAGGACGAAACAGCCATCCACTGCTTCCATGTTTCCAACGGTGGTCTAGCAAGTAAAACGTAATTGTAAGTTAATTATGTAAATGATACTCATTATAGATCATGTGAGATGATCACATAGTACTATGACGTTATTCAAGTGACACTTGTATACCATTGAATTCTGTGTTAGTTATGCACAGACTAAGCAGTTTTACAATGACATCGAAATCAATGAACACAATTCCCGGTTATATGGTTTTAGCATATCAATCTCTTACTACCACAATAGTAACAATCAACTATCGGATACTCTTAGATTTTCATTACTTTTTCAAATTACATTGTCACATTGAGATGCAGTAACTCGTTCAAATCAAACCTCAATCACTGTAATCAATCAATATTATACCTTGACATTTGAAATATTAAGATGAATTGATTGATTTATGGTATCCATTGAATAGATCGTACAGAATTGTACTGATTAAGTGAATACACATTAATCGTTCAATGGAACCTAATTCAATGTAAATCTTTATTTACTTACATAATTTAGTATTATATTTTGTGATTCTGTAATACAGAGTAGCTTGTTCGCTTGCAAATTTCCCTAATACTGAAGAAAAAGAAGATAGAAAATTTATTCAATAGAAACAAATGATTGAGATCATGAACCGATTGATGCTAGATCACTATTGAAAACCTGGAAGCAATGTACGGCCATTTCGTCACCAGTGACTAGCTTCGTTAGAAAATTCTCGGAGTTGTAGTGAGCAGTCGTGACCAGTGGAGCTAATCTGTGTTGGGTAGAAACAGGTGTCTACTTCAGTACAATGGAAGATGGTGGCGCAACTTCGTGGATTGGTTGAGGTTAGACATTAACAACATTGGATGCCGGTTCAGTGATCGAGTAAGTTAAGCGTTCTCGCGCGACTTTTGAACGCACTAGGTTTGAATCCCGCGAGCGGAATCATGGGTGCACACTGCGGAAGAGTCCTACAATAGGACGAAACGGCCGTCCAATACATCCAGGTTTTCAATGGTAGTCTAACATTAATCGGTTTATGATCTCAATCAAAAACATGACAATCTTCACAACCCTTAAACTGATAAATAAATGAATAATAATAGATCATGTGTTCAAATCTTGTGAGACAGGATGATAGATGCACACTGCTGAAGAGTCCTACAATGGGTATTCCATGATGATCTAGCTTCAATTGACTCACGATCTCAACGACACTCTCATACGAATCAGTTTAAACGAATTGAAAACATTTTACGTATAATGTATAGACGTATGAGTTCATGTGTCCATTGAAGTTAGATTACAAGGGAGAACTTGGAAGTACTGGATAACCGTCTTCACTCACTATATGATGAATCATCAATGTGCACCTATGATCACACTTACAGGATTCAAACATAGGATCTATTAATCTGTTACATGAACTGTTAATCTGTAGACCATAGAATCATTCGGCATCCAACTGTGTTAATGTCTAACTCTAATTAATATTAATGAAATGAAATGGTATTTATCATAAATTAACTCAATGGTGTAATACATATATAAAGGCAAGATTGCATATGAGGAGATAGTACAGGATTTTGAGCGCTGTCACCAAGTGTTTCCAACCATTGGTTACGATAGTCAGGCGGACGCCAACCAAGTAGTCTGCACCTACCAACATGGTTCAGAAATTAGTGAAGTTAGTGACTTCAATGACTGATGCCACGTTTTGGTTTGGCCGCCCCTAACATTCTTCTAACTATCCCTAACACAGGTTAGCATTGCGCGTCGTGGTAATCAGTGTTCAGGCATACGCAACACGTGGCCCAACCATCTCAGTCGATGAAGATTCACAATCTCATCAACTGATTTACCATCATTCCCTAATGACTTGTATCAGTCTAACGTCACTATTACTTACCCGGTGATCCCAGCAGATGCAGGCAATATTTCTAAGGCATCTGTGTTCAAAAACTAGTAGCTTACGAGTATCTTCTACTCTTAATAGCCACGTTTCGCAGCCATATGGTAGAACAGAACGAACTGCTGCACAGTATACTCGTCCCTTAATTGATAGACAGATATCTCGCCTGCACCATAGGTGATCTCGATTTAGCATGTTTTAACTTTATAGATCTAGTTGGAAACAGAAATGTATTGATTTATTCAATAGTTCAATTATAATAATAATAATAATAAAGATGCTATTCTAATAAAAATTACCTTGTTGATCTGATATTTTAGGTTGTCTACACTTTTCCGGAAGTTTTTCTTTTAGTTTTTCTATTCAAATATGGCAAAAACATAATCAATCATTCTAGAATGTTTTAATACTAAACATGATTCCATGCTTTGATCTGTCTTATTATGTTGTCCCCTTAGATTGTGTTGATCGCTTCATGTAGATGGATTGATCACATTGTTATTGAAGTGACCAATTAGTTCAAGATTGGTAAATTGAATTCTGTAATAATGTTTTTGTGGAGTCGGCTTTCCAAGAATTACAACACAGCCTCCAGAGATCCTAAAGGAACTGAAGAGTTTCCAGCCAATCAGAGCATGATGGGGCTTTCAAGAATATCAACGATTGGAGTAAAGTGCTTTTCGCTTATTTTGCTCCTTTTCTCTCGTACTCACATGGCTGCGTAGTTCCAACTTGCGTGCTACTAAATTAGCTTAGGAACCGAATTAGTTCTATTTTGTTAACTTGGATAAACTGGTGTTCAGTTTGACAAGAAAATTCGTATCACTCAATTCCATAGTTCAGAAATTTACTATTAAACTTTGAAGTGAACGGTACTGGGTTCGAGTCCTGAAATGAACATCAACTCTGAGATGTAGATACATCTAGCTGATTCTTCCCAAATAGAAGAAAACACGAGTCAAACTGGATTGCAATGCTAGCTACTGTCAGCTCTCGCTCTCTCTCTCTCTCTCTCTCTCTCTCTCTCTCTCTCTCTGTGCTTACTACGAGAGAGAGAGAGATGTATATTGTTGATAAGTGACAATGATCACCAAAACTGAATATGTAGATCACAACTATGATAAATAAATCACTGAACAGAATATCTGATAATCCATAATCTTACCTTTAGCATTCTGTGCTTTGTTTTGAAAACACACCTTCATTTGGGGTGATATTATATTGTTCATATATTCGTATACTATGAATGATAATATGAGTTGATCATTTTATACCATCACTTACCAGAATCACTTTCTTCATTTTTCATTATCTTTAAAAATTCTACAATTGAGGTTGAGACAAGTAAAAATTGAATGAAATGAAAGGTTTTTATGCTTCTTCATAATGAACAAGATTCAGGTGAATAGTGTAGGGAAATTCTTTCACCTTTTCTCTAGATACGCTAATTATAGATTTCAGTAGTTTAAATATCTTACACAAAAAATATTTTAGAAAATGTAGAATGTTTGAACGAACAATTGGTTTTCACAATAAC